>JASVEL010012463.1:0-241001 GCA_032618575.1 Nicotiana noctiflora | reverse complement strand
GGACAAAGACTTGTATTATGAGGAGGAGCCAATAGCTATTCTAGACCGACAGATTCGTTAGTTGAAGTTGAAGAGTTTCCCTTCTGTTCGGGTTCAGTGGAGAGGTTAGCATTCTGAGGCATCAACTTGGAAGTTCGGGTCCGATATGCGAAGCCGTTATCCTCATCTTTTCCCCGACTCAGGTACTTCCTTCTTCTGTCCGTTCGAGGATGACGATTGTTTTTTAATCAATTTTGTGCTTCCGAGACCTTGAAAACCTCATTTAGAGTCACCTCGATTTACGTGCCCATTCCAGGTGCATAGCCAGAAAGCTTAAATATAAAATATTAGAAAAAATGCTATTTTTGATGTTTAAATGAATAAATTTGACCTTGGTCAATGTTTTGGCTAAATAGAGTCAGACCCGTAATTTAACTGTCCCCGGGGGTATGTAGGAAAATATGGGACTTGGGCGTATGACCGGAATAAAATTTCAAGGTCCCGAGCCCGAGAAATGAATTTCTTTTTTTTTAATTATTTTTTGGAAATGTTTAAGAAAATTGAAAATGAAATCTGATTAGAAAGCGATTGTATCGGGCCCGTATTTTAATTTTGATGCCCGGTACAGGTCTTATATATATTTTAAGTCCTTCCTGTGAAATTTGGTTGAAAACGGATGTTGTTTGACGTGATTCGGACTTGAATTTCAAATTTTGAAACTTGATGAAGTTAAGGAAAAATTTCATGATTTTGAGGTTTAATTCATTATTTTTGAGGTTATTTAGGTAATTTGATCGCAAGGATAAGTTTGTATGATATTGTTGGGTTAGTACATGTTTTAGGTTAGGAGGCCCGAGGGCTCGGGTGTGTTTTGGAGGTATTTCGGAATGGTTTTAAACTTATAGAAGTTGCAGGTTTCCAGTTCTGATATGTCCTTCTTCGCGTTCGCGGGCGCGAATACGAATAGTTAAAATATTGTTGAAGGAATTTCCTTCTACGCGAACGTATTGACCAGGTCGTGAATGTGAGGCAGCAGGGGGCTATACCTTCACGAACGCGTCCCTAGCTTCGCGAACGGGAAGGCCAAAGTTGGCCTGGGTAGGGGGTAGGGTAGTAAATCTACGCAAACGCGAAGGCTTTGGGAGCTGATGCTCCGCGAACGCTAAGGCCACTTAAGATGGCTTCACTGCGAACACGACAGGCCTATCGCAAACGCGATGAAGGCCTGTCCATTGATTTTAAAACCGAACCAAAAATGTGATTTCATAACATTTTCATAAACCCTTTCTTCTCCAAAGATCCTAGGCGCTTTTTGAAGCATTTCATCACCAAAGTTTCTTAGGTAAATATTGTTTAACTTGTTTTCTTCATTTTTCATCATCTATTGAATTCCTAGGCCTAAAATATGTGATTAAGGGTAGAAAATTAGGGAATTGGGTAGAGTTAGGGTTTTTTTTATTAATTGTGATTTAGACCTTGTTTTGGATCAAATTCTGAAAATAATTATATATTTGGGCTCGTGGATGAATGGGTAATTTAATTTTGGTCCGAACCTCGTATTTTTACCAAGCAGACCCGGGGTCGATTTTTTAGTTTTTTAGAATAATGATGGAAAAGCTACAATTAGGCATTGGGTTCGAATTGTTTAGCATTATTTGATGTTATGAAGTTATTTATTTATAGATACAATTGACTGGGAGCCGAATTTGAAAGGAAAGGCGGTTGTTGAGGATTGAGTTGGCCGTGGAAGTTCAAGGTAAGTGTTTGGTCTAACATTAGCTTGAGGGATTAGGAGTTGAGTACTATTTGCTATGTGGTAATTGTCGAGTATGACGTATAGGCATGGTAACGAGTATTTATACGTTGGTGTCTAGCATGACCGTGAGTCTTTAAATTGTGAATATCTTGATTTTCTTTTATCTCTCATGCCTTGGTGATGATTCCTATTTGTTGTGAACAGCTTGTGGAAGGAAATTGTGACCTATGAACATCGAGGAGCATTGGCTCAAGTTATACTACAATTGTGAAAGCATATGAGATGATTGAACCCTTTGGAGCATTGGCTCAATTGGTAGAGTTATGAAATAAAAGTGAAGAAATAAAAAGAATTATTAAATTGTTTCCTTGCCGGGATATTGATGCTTTTTTGATTATTTTCTCTTGTCAGGATGTTGAGATTATTGATGTTGTACCCTTGACGGGATTAAATTGTTTTCATTGTGTTCCCATGCCGTGATTTCTATTATTATCTTGTTTATTCCCTTGCCCTTTGTTTGTGATTGTTGTTTGGGTGAGGAAGCGTGTTAAAGCATAAAGGGTGATGATGTGCATTGTTTGTTTATTGTGAGGAAAGAGTGTAAAGCACGAAGGGTCATGTCGTGCATTATTTTGAGGAAAGAGTGTAAAGCATGAAGGGTGATGCCGTTTCGCACAATATACCATTTCGTTCCAATTCTATTGATTATATGTGAGGAAAGAGAGTAAAAACATGAACGGTGATGCCGTGCATATTTTATTATATCATTGCTTGGTGAGGATGAGAGTAAAAGCACGAAGGATGATGTCGTGCACTTGCTGCTTTTTGATTCTTTAATGATGTCTGAGCTATGTTGTTTCCTTTGTTACTTGATGACCTTTACTTGGTATTGTTACTTTCCCCATAGTTTTTTCCCTCCTATAAGAAGGTTATCTTTGTTTCTCGATTCCGTTGTATATATATATATATATATATAATTGCACAAGTTTATGTGGTAGTTCGGTCTAGCCTCGTCACTAAATTGGTCGGGGTTAAGCTAGGCACTTACCAACATATGGGGTCGATTGTGCTGATACCACACTCTGTGCTCTTTTGCACAAATTCAGGTACCAGACAGCAGCAGTAGCTCGGGAGCCACCGAGACTTCGAGGTACCCTTGCAGGCGTCCGCATGCCCTACGTCTCCTCTATCTTTATTTGTGTTCTGTTATCTCTTGTATTCGAGACAGACAGTGTTATAGTTTTTTCAAATGGTTGTATTTAGCACTCTTTGTAGTCCATGATTGATGTGACACAAGTTCTTGGGTAGAGGCATATGTTGATTTCTGCATTATTGTTCAGCTTATTAATTTAAGTCTTCCGCTTTAATTTCATATTTCCGTTGTTATTTAAATATTTAACGCTTGTTGTTATGATTGATAAAAAAGATTTAAAATAAAAGAGTTAGGAATTTATGATTTGTGGTTTCCCTAGCTTCTACGTGTAGGCGTCATTACGGCCTCCCAGGGTGAAAAATCCGGATCGTAACATCTCCTCCAACAACAATCTGGCGCCATCACTTCCAATACCTCTGCCACCTTCTGCCATCATCTACTTTTCTCCTCGTCACAATAGCACCACCATCCAACTTCCTCTCGCCACCACCAAATTTACCACCACCCACCCCTCTTTCCTCCCCACAACCAGCAACTTTAAGCCACAGAAGTTCAGAAAGAAAAGGCATTAGCCAAAATTTGACTATGACTAACTAGTTTGATTGGGCAAAGAACACAATGAGTGAGGAAAAAAACTCACATTCAGCTTCAGCATTCGAAAATTGTGCAATACGCTAAATTTGGTCCCAAACCCCCTGGATTAAACACATCCCAGAATCAAAAAATAGAAAAAAATTAATGGTAAATCACTTTGAATTGTATTTAATCTAGTAATCATGGTCCCAGTCGAAACAGAGCAAATAGAGAGGCTCAAGAATATCAACAACCGAAAACAGTCATTAAGTAAGATAGTTCCCATTTTTCTCCACATTCTAACCTTTCAATTTATCTTCTTCGTCCACCAAATAATTTTCTCTAGAACTTCCAATCAAATGACAATTTTGCAAAAAAATTCTTCATAACTCTTCATCAAAGAAAAACCAGTCGAATTTTTGGAGTGTGGGGTGAGTGAGTTGCATAGGTTGTTCTAGGAGGGGTGATATGTTGGATGAGGTGTCAAAAGGTGGTTTTGTTGATTGTATGTGTGGAACTGACGCGTTTGCATTTTTTGGCTGACTGCAAAAAAGTGGTCAATTGGCACATTCTCTGCCTGTTTGAAATGTTCAACCGGTACAACCCTTAGCTCAGGTGTCTTAATGGAAAAAATGGGCAAGTTTAAGAAGTTGAATATGTGTTCAGCCAAATACTTTATATAATTATATTAACTTCGCTCTATTAACATGACAATGGTATAACTTTAAAACTTCAAAAGAAATATAAAAATGAAGAACATGAACATGGAAACATAAACTGAAAATTCTTGGGAATGAGGACACTTCTAAAAATGAAGAATATGAATTGGCGATACGCAAACCCAAGATTATAACCAACTGAGAAGCGCGCTCCGTTATAACAACTGAATATATTCCACTTATAATGGCACATGTGATAAAAATATTGCCAAGCCAACTGGAAAACCTGTGTTATAGTTCTTCATTTTGAATCTGAACACCCCAAATCTAAGAACAAAATAATACTAGCACAATGCACATCTCAGAACTTTTAACTAGTCCAACACATGACCTCCTCCTTTGAGCTCCTCATAGGCAAAAATTGACTTAGACAATGGCGTACACGGTTATCAGGTCATAATGTACAATGTGACCTTGGAAGGTAAAAAAGAAGTAAGCAATGTCAGGCATCTGAGTGATTCCCAAGTAAAGCCACCACTTGAAGCTCAACCAGACTACCACTTCTTCAAAACAATTGAATAAATTGCACAAGGGAGTACACACAACGAGCGGAAGCTTCTTCATAGTGAAAAAAGACAATGCTACAAAGCATCCTTATAGAGCCATTCAACCTCACAAATCGCGAGGAAAATTGTTGATTTGGCCTTCCTCCAAGACATCTTTGTTATTCACCTTATAACTTATCCGTATACGCATGACAATGGATTTCTGGGAAATGAAGATAATGATATAGCCGTCAAAGATTAAAAAATTCATTAGTGAAGTGAAAAGTATACTCAATCTCACAGTTTAAAGGAGCTTCATAATTTTGAAATACATTCAATTCCGATGGCTGATAAACAAATTTCTATTATTAGTTTCAGTTTCTTATAGCAAAGATTGTTACATAAAAGAACTTACAGCTGTAGCTATCTTTTCAAACCTATACAAGGGAAAATATTTTTTCAACAATTTCGGAAGTTTCCAATCACTCCCGTCTCATATCCAATTTACTCAGAATCCACAAAGAAAGTACCATTGGTAAAAGCCAGAATTCATAAAGCATATTTTCATTATTATAATTTTGTGGATCAACGACGTACAAACATTTCAGTAATAATTTCACTTCATGAGCAAATGGAACAAATGTAATTCTGTAAGTTAGTGTTGACTCGTAATCCTGTAACTAAACTCAAAGAAGATTGGACATGTAACATGCTTGTTAGATTATCAGTATCAAGTTGATAATGAACCTGGACGATTTTTTATATGAATTGTCTATATGCATTCACTCTATTTGTTTCAATTCCTATCTAATACTGGAAAATATTTGTGTTGTAAGTCAAAATAGGGGCTAAGGCTAGAGGTCTCTAAGTCATACAATCTATACATTTATTTCTACCCAGTCAAAGTCTATTAAATGAACAATTCACATACTCAATCCAAGACACCCTATTTGTTTCAATTCCTTTCTACCCAATCCAAGACAGTAAATGAACAATTCACATACCTTGCCATGTTGGCTGTTTGTGACTCTTAACTTTTGTGTGATTGACCCATTACCACTTGCAGGTAGGGTATTACCGCTAGCTGGATCCAATTGCAGTTGAAGGAACTGCATAGACATGCCAAATAAACTTAGTCAAGAGATGACTAATGGCACATGTACTGAGAATTTAAAATTTAGGCTATCCAATGTATTAAATTAACAGTCAATTTTGATAAATCAAAGGACAGGTATACCAAGAATTACCAATTCATTTAAGCCTACAGCAAATTGTATTAGAAGAGTCTCTTTCAGAACTTAAAAGATGAACCTAAAAATTGTATTGAAATATTTTCTTTTAGAACAAGAGATCCATTTACAACAGCCTCTAAGCTATCACTGATATTTCAACAGATCTGAAAAGTCAACCATGTTGAGATATTTGGAAGGCATGAAATCTACATCAAGGGCAATGCAGCCCTGTATGGAGAAAAGATTTTACTGACACACTTAAATGACTTTATACCAGATAACTACCAACTCTACCTATGTGAGCCTTGCCGGTGCCAAACCCAGATAAAGGAGAAGGGTTGTGGTAGGCTTACAGCTAGCTTAGAACTACCTAATTCATTGTGAATCCTGGCCTACAAAGTGAAAGGTAGGTTTTGTAAAATAGTTAGACTAGCACTGTTACAATGAGATGATGAGCCTTAAACTCCAACCTATTCACAAGATGAGTCTCGTAGAGATAGAGATGAAAGATGGATGTACCGTCATACAAGATTAGAAATGACCACATTCGCCAAAAGGTGCAAGTAGCACACAGAGGATAAAATGAAAGGCCGCTTGAGATGGTTTGGATTTGTTCATGTCTGTGTCGACTTCCAAATGTTTTGATTTATAGTTGTGAAACCACGGAAACTGAAGGTGTTAAAAGGGGACAAGGTAAATCTAAAATCACATGGAAGGAAGTTGTCTCGAACACCTATAATTTCTTGGAATCTCTGCAAACTTAGCGAAACAGAGAGCACAATGGAAGAAAAGAGTGATACCAATTAGTTGGGAAATATTTTAGTTATGTTAGAACGTTCATTTTAGGTCTTAGGCTTTCTAACAGTCTTTAGCCCTATCGGTGGTTTTTATGCCATTAGCAAATATATAGAACTTATAGTACCTTTTATTTTTATTTTGTATGATGTTGGCTTGAGATGAATTTGAATGGAGAAATATGATCGGTGAGAACTCATATAACAAACCCCAACTTGTTTGAGACTAAGGCACTATTGTCGTTGTATACACGGTAACTACCAAAATGGCACAAGCCCAAGAGTGAAAATCGACACTTAAAACAAGCCACTTGCGGAGGCTTGACAGTCCATGCCCGGGTTGGACATCTGGGCCATGGACAACATGGGGCTGGGGGACTAACATTGGGTAAACGAAAAGTTGTTGGATTGACTATGACATCGTGTAAAGAAAATTTTGGGTCTAACTCAACTCAAAAAGGCAGCACATGAGAGGATGATTGCCCAAACCACAGGAGACAATAGTTCTTTCTCTCAACTAATGTGGAACACTCTAATACATGGACCGTCATTCTTCCAAGAACAAAATAACGAAAAGGAAAATAATAACACAACAAACTAACAATTGGATGGTTGTTCCTTTTCTTACCTTTGGAACTGCTGCCTGGAAGATGAAGTCCGTGAAAACATCTTGTGACTTATTTGTAAAACTACCTTCAATAAGTGTTGTCTGTGGGTTTCCAGGCTGCTTTGACAAATTGAATGTTAATTTCAAGGAGCTGCTCTCAAATGCAGTAACTGATGATTGTCCCGGACCATTGCCTTCTGTAACTTACAAAAATGGTTTCAGCATTTCAAGAACAAAATAAGACTGGCCGAGAAGGTTAAGGAGCTGATAGAGATTATACCAGATGTTGGTGGACTGGGAGGAAGCCCATTCAATAAATCCAACATAGAAGAATTTCCACCTGTAGATGAGGCTTGCGCTGAAGGAGCTGAAGGTGTGGACAATCTATCCAATATATCCAATGGACTTTTATTGTCTGTATTGGAGGATAACATCTGGGCTGTAGATGAGCTGCTTTGAGCAGGAGGAGTTCCAATCGACAAAAGATCGAGTAAAGCATCAGTGCCACTCTTTTGGCCCTGATTTCCATCTGAAATCCAAAGAGAAAAATCAACTATGAAGTCAAGTTTATGTTATATGTCAATTTATGCTTGGAATGGCCAAAAGATGCCAATTTAAATTTTAATTACAGTAAAGCGGAAAAGAAAAAATGTGAGGATGATCAGATTTAACAATCAGCAAAAGAATTCTGAAAGATTCATGCAATACATAGCAAATGTGACCTGATTGCAAAGACACTGGCGTCAGATTGACACCAAGAAGATCCTGAAGAAATTCTCCACCAGAAGAGCTAGGTGCAGGAGCATCATCTGAACTAAGATCGAGTAAGTCAGCAACAGGAGCAATGCTGGGTTTGGCAGCTCCATTTGGAAGATTAACTGATACTCCTTTTGAAGTTGACACAGCTGCCGGCACAGAACCAGCTCTCCTTCCGCTGAAAGTTGCTTCATCCAGAATTGGCATTCTCTCTGCTAGTGAAGACCTGAAAACATACATCCACTAACTCCTTAGCTTAAGTACACTAAAAAGACAACCGCAGGCATAGAAATAACCTTCCACAAGAAATCAATCAAACCTCATATTCTGATGCCTCTCAATAATCGAGTTAAACTCAATAGCTCTCTGTTGCAGTTCAAGCACAAAGCTTCCTTTATACTGACCAATGATATCATTTATCCGCCTGCACCAAACAACAGCATTGCAGATTACTCACTTAAGACGCATTATAAGACCAACTATTTTTAAAGGCACTGAGCATCATGTTATGAATATTAAAAAGGTAAAAATGCAATTTACCAAGTCTGTGTCAAAACCCAGAGGTTAGTTATTTTGATTAGTAGTTAAACAGCTGAGGTTAGTTACTCATAGATGAAGTGGACGGCTCAGATTGAAAGTTCAGTAAATGTGCTCAATGGTTGTTATTTAATCCTGGACAAATAAAATAGCACGTGTGGAAGGAAAGGAAGGTTTTTGATTTATTAGCCAAATTCTGGTAAATTCAAATTCTATCCCCTTCATGTTTTTTTAGTGCTTCCTTCAACTAATTCTTATTCCTAATGCAATCCCCCATTCATGAAGAGGTAAAGCTGAGCTATGGCGTAAGGAGTAGAGCTGAAGACTGTTGAATTTCCCTTTTTTCATTTTTCAGTTGTTCTCTTTTCAGTTTCGATCTCATATTCGGTTGTATGTTAATTTCCTTTTCATTAATAAAAACGACCTCTGCTCTCGGTTGATTGGGAAATTGTTTCATTAAAGTGTGCGATTGCAAGTAGAGAGAACATTCCCAAGGAACTTACATAATACAGCCTGAGAGTAATGTAGACAACAAACAGATAAAATCAAAATTAAATACAAACTACCTTCTCAACATTGCTGAAAAGAATAGGCATGTTAAGAAAACGTACATTGGCCTAACTCAAATCTAAAAGTTAGCGTACGTGGTGAGAATTGTACTAAAACCAATAAGGGGACTCTAGCATATACACTCAAACGATGTGGGGTTCTAACACTCGGCGTGCAATTTGGAAGATAGAGCAACATAATATGAATGGCCCAAGGGTAGTCCAACAAACCCCAGGGCTTTGGTCCGATAATGCAGGAAATACAGCGCAATGTGTGGTAACTAACATTACAAGTTTGAAATCCGCAGGAAGGTGGAGGGGAAATCCCTGGACCTGTGCACCAACTAGGGCTAGGCCAGCTAACCCAGGGATTTCTCAATTAACATTGGTTAGTCCAGTATCAGAAAATCTGGCTATGATTCATGTTAAGAAACGGACCTTGGCCTAATTCCACCCGAATGTTAGTGCAAAGAAAATGAACCTTGAGTCTAACCCAACCCAAAAGCTAGCTTATGAGGTTAGGATTGTCTAAGACTATATAAGGAGACGATAACCCATTCTTTCAACCAACAGACTTTTTAAAACACGCCTAGACTGGACCCCAAGAGCATGGAAAATGTAACATAAGAGACCAACATTGGGTAAACAGAAAATAGGGATGGATCTGACTCTAATTCTATGTAAAATGATGGACCTTTATTCTAACTCAACCCCTAAGGATTGTCCAAAATCAAATAAGGAGACAACAACATATTCCCTCAACCAATGTGGGACACTTAACCGCTAGCTCAAGTGGTAAGAAACCAAGACAATATGAGGAGATTACAGCTCATACACTTACCCAACGTGGGACATTATCAAGGTTAAAAGAAGGTAAACTTCTATTTCTCAGCAGAAAAAGGAAGGTACACTTCTTCAAGAAGATGAGTATTAGAGAAACCAAAAGAAGTTGCATAGAGTTGAAAAGAAGATGGCAAGTAGTCTCTATAGAGATCAAACATCCTTTCGAAAAGAGAACCCAAGAATTACAACCGAAATATCTACGCCTTTGACAGAATTACTTGATTGCAGAAGGAATGTCTTGAAGTCCATCAACATGGGGTATGTAATTAGTAACTCAAAAGCAAGAAGGGGAAAGGAGCTGCCTCAGCATAAACTAATCGAGGCAAATGTGCTAATTAATGGCAAAATGAAATGGACATGGCAAGGCTATATCAAGGGAGAACTAAAACAAAAACAGCCTCTTGTTACTAGAAAACGGAGCAAGAAATAGCTCAACTGGATCAAAGGCCGTGGTGCTCAAAATTGTGTTAAATGACTGAAACTAGTCCATCTTTAAATACATATCAGCATTCCAGGAGGGAACTTGTGTCAGGTTTTCATAATCATTAAGATCTTACTCATTGAAGGAAAAGGAAAAGCGTCTTGGCTCTTCAGAAACTTAAGAGTCAGACAATTAACCAATCATAATATTGATGGAAGAAACATAAATTTATTCATAATGCTTGAATAAGGTTGATTGGTAGGAAGAGCATCGCATAATTGTTTAAATTAAACTAGTTAATGGATAAAGTTTTGAAACTAGTGAATAGTTGAGAAGCAGAGAGAGGCGGAAGATTGTAAAAGCACAAGAGGAAGATTTGATCATGCAGACTATGTACCAAAAAGAAGAGTTTCACATAAAAATAGAGCATGATAGACTGTAGCTCAACAGGAAAAAACAGATATCCAACTGAATGGAAAATAATACATACTGTGAACAAGACGGAAAGCGACTTGACAGCTTTAACAAAGCAATCAGACACATTGCCTGAGTTGTAAGATCACACGAATGGCTTTTGATAGATGTCTCCACCACATCCACAGCATCCGACTCTGTCACCTGCTCCAAAAAACTTCATCATATATGTCCCAGAAGAAGAGAACTATTATGAAGAAAAAGCTGAAACGATAATAACATGCACCCAACTTCAAAAGGCCAAAAAGCTTAATCTCTTTTTGATGAAGAAAGCTTAATCTCTTTTATTAATGAGATATAGAAATCGTGAGAAAGCACGGGAGAAAAATATATTATTAATGTTCAATATTAAATATTTACAATAGCCATATTTATAACTATATACAATACATATTCTACTCCTATTCTATGTGGGATAGGGTTATTTACATAACTATCTAACACTCCCCCTCAAGCCGGTGCATACAAATCACATGTACCATGCTTGTTAACTATATAACTAATATGAGGACCAGTGAGGGACTTGGTAAAAATATATGCAAGCTGATCGTTCGACTTCACAAAATTTGTAGCAATATCTCCTGCAGGATCACTACCCAGCTTCCCTTATCCTAGCAGAAGTTTAGAATTCGGATCCATAGGAGTGTCAACAGGTATACAACATGTCATTCATGTTTCCTCAAGAATGTCTAAGGCATACTTCCGTTGTGAGATCACAACATCTAGCCAGACTGAGCGACCTCAATACCAAAAAAATATTTTAATCTACCCAGATCCTTAGTCTGAAAGTGCCGAAAAAGATGTTGCTTCAACTTAGTAATACCATCCAGATCATTGATGGTAATAACAACATAAACCACCAGATAAATACAGAGATTTAAAGAATGCCAATAAAACACAGAGTGATCAGCTTCGCTACGAGTCATGCCAAATTCCTAAATAAGTATGCTAAGCTTACCAAACCAGGCTCGAGGAAACCTCTTTAGACTATAGAGGGACCAGCACAATCAACATACAAAACCACTAGACTCCCCCTGAGCAACAAAATCATGTGGTTGCTCCATATAAAGCCCATCCTCGAGGGAAACCGTGAAGAAAAGCATTTTTAATGTCCAACTGATAGAGAGGCCAATGGCGAACAGCAGCCATGGGTAGAAAAAGGCGGACTGATACTAGTTTAGCCACGGGAGAAAAGGTATCACGGTAATCGAGCCCAAATATCTGAGTATACCCCTTTGATAACAAGACGAGCCTTAAGCCGATCAACCTGCCCATCTGGACCAACTTTGACTGCATACACCCAACAACAACCAATAGTCGATTTACCCGAAGGAAGAGGAATAAGCTCTCAAGTACCACTTGTATGTAAAGCGGACATCTCGTCAATCATAGCATGTCGTCATTGTAGACTTAGGGATGGAAAGAGAGAACGGAGATGATACAAATGCATAACGGGTGATGACAGATAATGGTAACTTAAACCGACATAATGGGGATCGGGATTAAGTGTGGATCGTATACCTTTCCGTAATGCGATTGGTTGACAAAGACGAGATAAGTCCGCAGTATTAGCAAGGTCAGGTGCAGGGCATGAATTAGTGGTGCTTGATGTTGGGCGTGGACAATGATGATAAGTCAAAAGTGTTTGTAGAAGGTTGAACTGGACTAGGTGGTGGAACTGGAGCTATAAGTAGTGGAGCTGGAATTGGAACTGTAGGTGGTGGAGTTGGAGTGGTAGTGTAGAGGAAGATGAATGGGAGATAGTGACTGAATCTTGAAAAGATGAAACTGGTAGCACATCATAAATATCTAAGTGATTACCTGGACCTTTTAAGTATAATTGGGTTACAACTATCCAGAATCAAGTTTCATTCTCTGTCTTGTTTCCCCACTTATCTTTGTTCTCTCTTCCACCTCGTGTATTTGGGAGCACGTGTTTTGAACAACGGAAGCTATCCCTGAAGTCTGAAGACGTCTGTTTACAAGCTTTGTACGGAAGGAACTCAATATAATGCGATAGAGAAATCCAACTATTCATAGCATTGGATCCCATTTTGCTACAACCAATTTCTAAAATTCTAACACCACTATAACTCCTAGAAATTGTAGCTAGCTAGAAAAAAGAAACAGTCGCTGGAAATTGCAAATAAATCGCCGGTAAAGTAAAATTAATCGGAATTAGGTGTAAATTGGCTGGGTAGGGTCGGAATTGCCTTGTGAACAAGTTGTCCTGAAAAAACTTGACCAAAAAATGGTTGGAGAAGCACGCACGCGCTGGCGCATGGGACAGACATGTCGGCGTAATCACAGATGTTATCGACGCATGGAGGCGCCTGAGCCTTCAGTTTCTGAAGAATCTGAATGGGGTTTGGTTGACGGAGTTTTCTGAGATGATGAAAAATCAGTCACTTAGGTCAACGGAAAATTGCACGGTGACTTAGTCCTTTCTTCCCAGATGTCGCTGGAATGACGCACAAAGCTCATTTCTCACTGATGCTTTGATACCATGTGAGAAAGCACGGGAGAAAAATATGCTATTGGTGTTCTATATTAAATGTTTACAATAGCTCTATTCATAACTATATACAATACATATTTTGCTCCTATTTTAGGTGGGATTATGGTTATTTACATAACTATGTAACCGAAATATAATACAAAATATTTAGTATTCTTTATAGACCATCGTTTGGACTATCCATCTTTTGTTTTTATAGATAACATTTTTATTTGACTAAAGTACATTACCAAATGGCAGATGCACATAATAACAACAATGTTACACAATATATCGTCCAAATTTGGCCTTGAAATAAACCAGTAGCAGCTTATTGGTAAAACCATAAGTGTGTGTTCCCTCTTTTAATCTCTTGTCTGTGAGCTCCTTAACAAAAAAAGCCTGAACTCCAGTGTAACTTTCGTCTCTGATCGGTGTCTTTTTCAGGACCCGAGGACGGGGGATCCTTTGGAGTGGACGTGAGGACAAGGGGCTCTACAAAACAGTATTGATAGTTCTTTTCTTTCACTCTCCCCTTTTTCTACTTTTTTAGTATTTCTTAGGAATACGGCATTTCTTGGAGATCTGAATTCTCTATGGTATTTGAAATCACATAGAACTAGCTTACAGTCTTTACCACATTCAACCAGAGCATATTAGTCAACTTCCAATAAAAACTACAGGAAGCAACAGTTATAGTTATTGTCAACACATCCATGGAGAGTTTCCTAGTGGATGATAATAATGAATGAGAAACTTCACCCAGAGAATGCTGGATCACACAAGAAATACAAGCTGGTCAAGAATATGATGCAAGATTAATATGGAGAAAAATATGCATAAACAATATTTGCTAACTGTCCAAAAGCATTAACTCACAGTTAGGTGTTCTTCTATGTCAAGCCTTCCGACACTACTGACTAACATTTCACCATACTCTCCAATGCACCAAACTGCAACTCGAACAAGAGTTTCCTAACAAAAAAATGTCAATAAGATTACAGTAAAAGATACAGACACATTCAGGACAAGAAAACTGCTCATCGGTTACATGAACTTGGATTCTGATAGAAGATACAGGCAAAGCACGAAGTACCTGTTCCCCCGCTGTTTGCACTGCTCTATATAAAGAGCGTACAGCATATCCATGGAGGTCGGAAGCATTTGTAATCACCACAATCAGAGCATGCCACACCTCGTCCTTCACATAATTTCCAGCCTATAGCACAAACAACATATTAGTACTGTTTACCCACACACAAAAAATAAAGAAACAAAGGAAGAACGAACAGATCCACCAAAACAGGCTGACATGAATCAGATGTTAAGGTCTGTCACGTCGACAGATATTGAGAAATAATTATGATACAGATCAGATACGTATCCAGCAAAGGGCTTCAAACATGTAGAGTCAAAATCTATAACCAGTAGCGTAAGCACATCCATTTGCGACTAAGTGCCATTACATGCATGAGATTATGAGGTTGGTTCTACAAAATTTTGATCAGAGGAATGTATGATAATTAGCGTTAAGAAGATAATATCCTCAATTCAAAAACCTATGTGAGACAAAAACCTTGGGGAGTAAGCTGGATGTATTTCCAAGGAAACAAGTAGCTGAAGAACATGCCGAGGACTATCACTGGCTGTGTTTTTTGAACAATTTGGAGAGAAAGAAACTTGATGCGCTTTGAGGGCAATAAAATTCCCATCCAAATCTTGAAATTTAAATGATGTATTTTGGTGGATACATATGATGAGCGGAAATTGTTAGATATTGTAGATTCATTGCGGAACTGAGTTTTATTGTGCTATTTTGGCAGTATAACATTCAGCACTGTCTTTGTGCTGGAACTTTCTACGAACAAAATTGCTTACTTTATCTTTTTTTTAAAGCTTTGCCAATACTTCGTAAACTTTAATAGTTTGCAATTTGTAACTGCAATTGTTTCTTGTTAAAAATGGATATTTATTATCACTTCACAGTGAGTAATTTCAGATAAATGGCGTTCTTTCTTTCCTATAATCCCTCTCAGAAAATTCATAACTTGAGGGAGGTGGATGAGCCCTTGTAAAGAGTATTCTAAAACATTAATTTTTGTTTTTAGTTTAACTCAAACAAAGTCTACCAATGCCAAAGATTTGGTAGGTAACTACTATCATAAATGGATTGGACCCTCTACTCTTCTCCGCTTAAATACCAGTCTTTTGTCAGCGGTAGGGTTCCAACTCGTGATGTGCGTCTAACCCATATATCACGTGCTGAGCTCTAACAACTAGACCAAATTCCTGGAACAGCAATTCACAGATAATAATAGTACTCCAATCTAGAATTTCAAAGTTGTAGAACCAGCTTATACCAATGTGGGCTCACCTACATGAGCTTCCAATAGTTGATTCCTTGTTCAATAAAGGAGATACGTTGTAGGTTGATGTTAGCATATAGCCATTTTATGATGAATTTTCACAGAAATTGACATAGACGATTCATATAGCAAACTCCAATTAGTTTGGGACTGCGCCATAATGGTTATTCTGCCCTAATCGTTCTACTAACATATATTTGTGAAAAAGCTGTACACTTGTGAGAATCAGCAAAGCAGTTCACGAGTAAGAGAAATTTGAGAGAGATTTTACTCTACAATTAAGAAAAAGGCCGGCATGACCACATAATAAACACTCAGTAAGAGTGTGACCTCTGCACTACCAAACTTTGGCACATAGAATATGGCCAAAAAGTTAAAAAGACCAGGTCATAACTGAATCATATTGTAGTTTGCATGCTAATATCGGAAGCCCCATAGAGTATTGATTTGAAAGATAAAGAAGGTATCTAAAAAAATTTATCAAGAAGAAGAGATCTAAATTTATGAGTCTACCAGCTTATGCATACCTCAGAGAGGACCTTGAGCATCTGATCAATGTACCAAATTTTCTCAGGGGAGAACCTATTGCACCATAAGCAGTTGTAAGTACAAGATGCATTTGAAGAGACCGAACAATCCATTTGTTCAGGAAAGTTATCTAATCATATTACACCACAAGATCCCCTTGGGCACACAGACAGAAAGTCAACAGAAACAAAGCTATGTAATCATGTTACAACACAAAAATCGGCTATGGGAGACAATCAGAAAAATCAACACAAAGAGAAACAGGAAATAGCAAAGCAATAATCAGAAGATCTATTCCCAGAATATTCAGAAGCAGGATTATTCTGTGAATAACAAATAGAAGAGATGACAAGTCTGACACTTGTTCAGTGCTGACTTACTTTTCCACAATGGAACAGATTTTGGCAGTCAGATCTCCCTTAAACTCTGGATCACTTACTTCCAGATGTTCAGTCAATTCCTTGGTCAATGGCTTCACATTGCTGTCATTTATTAATAGATACACCAGATCAAGGGCTCTTTTACGAATTGATGGATCAGAGTCCTGAAAATTAAATAAGCACATAAATTGCAACAGAAACTATAAAAATGAACACTTTGGGAAAAGATGTCAAACATTCGCATTTCAACTCAAGAAGCCATATGACAGAAGTACCAAAATTTAAGGATGCCATTAACTATGTTTTTTCTTATGAAGTAAGGAGAATTCATTAAAAGCATCCAGCAGATGCAGGCAAAAGATTACAATTAAGAGAGATGGTATCTGCTCATATACACAAAAAAACTATTCTATCACTAAGGAGCAGACACAATCAAAAAATTTAACCAAACTAGTTACAGGTGCCTGATTTAGCCAACTAAACAAGTTCAATAAGCATTTTGCTTTGACTACATGGATCGGAGTTGAGATCCCATCAAAACATCTACGGTTCCTTTCCTTCCAGATGCACCAAAAGATAGCAGCAGGTACCATTACCCAAATTTTTTTTGATGGATTTACCAACTCTCTATGAACACCAACATGCATATGCTTCCTTGATGTTGTTAGGCTTGACCCAGGCTAGTCCAAAATAGAGAGGAACATGTTCCAAATATCACATGCTAAAGGACAATGCAAAAAGCGATGTCTAACACTTTCAGAATCCAAAGATGCCATTAACTATGTTCTGTAGAAGTATTAGGAGGGACTCCACATATGAGAGGAAAAGAACACTGAGGATTGAAGAAAAGGAAAGACGAGATGCAACAAATTATTACTCCCTCCGTTTCAATTTATGTAAACCCATTTGACTTGGCACGGAGTTTAAGAAAAGAGAGAAAACTTTTGATCTTGTGGTGTAAAATGAAGCACCTTTATTTTGTGTGGCTATAAATCATTGCATAAAGGTAAATTGTTTCCAAATAAGGAAAGAGGTCATTCTTTTTGGCACGGACTAAAAAGGAAATAGGTTCACATAAATTGAAACAGAGGGAGTATTTTTTATGAGAAGAAACAATAAAATATAAAGGTAACATACCTTCACGCATTCCAAAATTGTTGCCCTATGTCTCTGTACTGCTTGACTATCTACAGCTATAGCTTTCATCAGCATGTTCAGCGCCACATATCTGAAATAACTGAACCTCAATATAATGGAAAGCAGATTGCAAGAAAAATAGCAGTAAGTATGCAGAAAGTGGCTTTCAACCCAAAGAAGGAAACCCCTTTTTCCCTGTACTTCCCCGACAAGAAAAGAAAGAGTAACAAAGAAAATTAAGCAGGTATTATTGTCAGGGTTGTGGTACGCAGACAGGAGCATCTGAAGGTGGCAATCATGGTAAGCCAACTGACAGCATGAAGATTTCTGTAAAGATTTCCATGCAGGTTGCAGAGAAGTTGATATCTGGTTACAATTTTTCTAATTTTCTAAGTTTGTTTTTACATGTTTTACTTTTTATTCCTTTATAATTTGTGTTTCTCACCATTTTATAAACTCAAAGAAACAAGACTTTTGTATTTGGTAGATGTCCTAATCCCATGTATAGTAGGTTTATAATATGTCCTAGTTTGATACGTAGTAGGAATAGAATATGTATTATAAATAGGGCACATTGTATTATTGTTAATATATCAATAATATATTCTTCTTCCGTGCTTTCTCACATGGTATCAGAGCCACCGTGAGAATTAATCGTTGTGCCTCATTCTAATGATATCCGGAAAGAAATAACTCAGTCACCGTGCAATTTTCCGGTGACCTAAGTGACTAATTGCGTAAAAGTCACTAATTATCGGTGTTGTGCAAAATCCAACACCACCAAAAGCTTACCCACATAATTCCGACCAACCCGCAAAAATTTCACCGGGAAAATCCGCCCCACGCGCCCCCACGCGCCCGCCGGAGCACTGCCGCCGGCGGCGCGTGAGTGTCCTTCCCGACCAGATTTCAAAATTTTTTCTTCAGGCAGCCTGTTCGCGTGGCCTTTCCGAGCCCACCCATCTAGTTCAAATCAAATTCTGACCACTTTGAATATTTTCCGGTATCTACAGTATTTTTCCGGCAAAAAGGCTATTTCCGGTCAGATTTCGGAAAAGCTCCTTTGGAACAGTGTTGTCGCCTGAGAATTCCGAGCCTACCCATCCTGTTTTCGTTCGATTCCGGCCACTTTGAAATTTTTCCGGTAGCTACAGTACTTTTTCAGCAAAAACAGTATTTTCAGCATCTGTTTCAGAGAACTTTCGGTTGATTTTTTTTGTTATCTGGTGATAATCCTACTATGTCTTTGGGAATCGATGCTTTAGGGTCTAGAAACCCGGGTTCCGGCAGTTCTGGTGTTATGATTACCTCAGAACCTTTAATGGGAGGTTCAAATTACTTAGATTGGGCTTCATCTGTCGAGTTGTGGTGTAAAGGTTAAGGAGTTCAAGATCACTTAACAAAAAAGACTGGCGAAGGTGATGAAAAGGCCAAAACACAGTGGGAGAAGGTCGATGCTCAGTTATGTAGTATCCTGTGGCGATCTATTGATTCCAAGTTAATGCCCTTGTTCCGTCCATTCCAGACTTGTTATTTAGTTTGGGAAAAGGCTCGTAATCTCTACACTAATGACATATCTCGTTTCTATGATGTAATATCGCGAATGACAAACTTGAAGAAACAAGAATTAGATATGTCTACTTACTTGGGACAAGTTCGGGCAGTCATGGAAGAATTTGAGACGTTGATGCCAGTTTCTGCTAGTATTGAAAAACAACAAGATCAACGACAAAAAATGTTTCTAGTTCTTACACTCGCTGGACTCCCTAATGACCTTGATTCGATACGTGACCAGATATTGGCTACTGTGATTATCCCCACAGTTGATGAATTATTCTCTCGATTACTTCGCCTTGCTGCAGCACCTAGCCACCTAGTAAGCTTATCACAGACACTTGACTCATCTGTCCTCGTATCCCAATCAGTGGACAATCGGGCATCTCATACTATAGAGAATAGACGAGGAGGAGGTCGTTTTGGAAGATCTAGACCCAAGTGCTCTTATTGTCATAAACTTGGACACACTCGTGATGTATGCTATTCTCTACATGGCCGCCCACCCAAAAATGCTTATGTTGCTCAGACTGAGACTACATGTAACCAGGGATTTTCTTAATCCGAAGGGGAGTATAATGAGTTCCTTCCAGTATCGAGCAAGTAGATACTTCCACAAGTAGCCTCAGTTGCTCAGACCGATACTTCTGTTGTTGGTAATTCCTTTGCTCTGTACTACTCTTGGACCGTGGGTCATGGACTCAGTCACCTCTGATCATATTTTTAATAGTCACTTTTGTCAAATATTGTGTATTCATAGTCTTTTCCCTTTGTTACTTTAGCCAATGGGTCTCAAACCAAAGCAAAAGGAGTTGGACAAGCGAATCCCCTACCTCTGTCACTCTAGATTCTGTTCTCTATGTCCATGGCTGTCCTTTTAATCTTGCATCTGTTAGTCGTTTGACTTGTGCCCTCCATTGTGGTATATATTTTATTGATGATTCTTTTATTATGCAGGACCGCAGTACAGGGCAGACGATTGGAACAGGACTTGAATCGGAAGGGCTTTACTACCTTAACTCCCTAAAATCATCCAAGGCATGTCTAGTTACAGATCCTCCGGACCTAATTCACAGACGTTTAGGACATCCAAGCTTATCCAAGCTTCAGAAGATGGTGCCTAGTTTGTCTAGTTTATCCACATTAGAGTGTGAGTCATGTCAGCTCGGGAAACATACTCGAGCCTCCTATCCTCGTAGTACTGAGAGTCACGCAGAGTCTATTTTTTTCTTTAGTTCATTCTAATATATGGGGTCCTAGTAGAGTCGGTTCAACCTTAGGATTTCGTTATTTTGTTAGTTTCATTGATGATCATTCACGATGTACTTGGATTTTCTTAATGAAAGATCGTTCTGAGTTGTTTTCTATATTCCAGAATTTTTGTGCTGAAATTAAAAATCAATTTGGTGTCTCTATTCGCACTTTTCGCAGTGATAATGCCTTAGAATATTTATCCACTCAATTTCAGCAATTTATGACTTCTCAAGGAATTATTCATCGGACCTCTTGTCCGTATACCCCTCGGCAAAATGGGGTTGCAGAGAGAAATAATAGGCACATCATTGAGACTGCTCGCACACTTCACATTGAATCTCATGTTCCGCTGCGTTTTTGGGGCGATGCAGTTCTCACAGCTTGTTATTTAGTTAATCGGATGCCTTCATCTCCCATCCAGAATCAGATACCGTATGCAGTATTATTTCCCCAATCACCCATATACTCCATTCCCCCTCGTGTTTTTGGGAGCACTTGTTTCGTTCATAACTTAGCCCATGGAAAAGATAAGTTAGCTCCTCGTGCTCTCAAGTGTGTCTTCCTTGGTTATTCTCGTGTTCAGAAGGGATATCGTTGTTACTCACTTGATCTTCGTAGGTACTTTATGTCCTCTGACGTCACATTTTTTGAGTCTAAACCTTTCTTTACCTCTTCTGACCATTCTGACCCCCTTGATATATTTGCGGTCTTACCTATACCGACCTTTAAGGAGCCTACTATAGCTCCTCCTTCTACTTCCGCCACAGAAGCCTTACCCGAGTCTCCTATAGCTCCTCCTTCACCTTCCACTATAGAAGTCTTATCCATTCCGGCCGTTGAGGAGTCTTGTGTGGTTCCTCCTAGACTCCACCTTCTACAGCTCCACCACTCCTGACTTATCATCGTCGTCCGCCCCCAGCATCAGGCCCAGCTGATTCACGTCCTGCACCTGACCCTGCTAATACCGCGGACTTGTCTCCTCTTAATCAACCGATTGCACTACGAAAAGGTATACGATCCACAGTTAATCCTAATCCTCATTATACCGGTTTAAGTTACCATCGTCTCTCATCACCCTATTATGCATTTCTATCTTCTTTGTCCTCTGTTTCCATCCCTAAGTCAACAGGTGAAGCATTGTCTCATCCAGGATGGCGACAGGCTATGATTGACGAGATGTCTGCTTTACATACGAGTGGTACTTGGGAGCTCGTTCCTCTTCCTTCAGGTAAATCTACTGTTGGTTGTCGTTGGGTATATGCAGTCAATGTTGGTCCTGATGGTAAGGTTGATCGTCTAAAGGCTCGTCTTGTTGCCAAAGGATATACTCAAATATTTGGGCTTGATTACAGTGATACCTTCTCTCCTGTGGCTAAGATAGCATCAGTCCGCCTTTTTCTATCCATGGCTGTTGTTCGCCATTGGCCCCTCTATCAGCTGGACATTAAGAATGCTTTTTTACACGATGACCTTGTGGATGAAGTTTATATGGAGCAACCACCTGGGTTTGTTGCTCAGGGGGAGTCTCGTGGCCTTGTATGTCGCTTGCATCGGTCACTTTATGGTCTAAAGCAGTCTCCTCGAGCCTGGTTTGGTAAGTTTAGCACAGTTATCCGGGAATTTGGCATGATTCAGAGTGAAGCTGATCACTCTGTATTCTATCGGCACTCTGCCTTGAGTCTCTGTATTTATCTAGTGGTCTATGTTGATGACATTGTTATTACCGGCAATGACCAGGATGGTATTACAAAATTAAAACAACATCTCTTGCAACACTTTCAGACTAAGGATCTGGGCAAACTAAAGTATTTTCTTTGTATTGAGGTTGCTCAGTCTAGCTCAGGTATTGTGATCTCACAACGAAAGTATGCCTTAGATATTCTTGAAGAGACAGGAATGACAGGTTGTAGACCGGTTGACACCCCGATGGATCCAAATTCTAAACTTATGCCAGGACAGGGGGAGCCTCTTAGCGATCCTGCAAGATATAGACGGCTGGTTGGTAAATTAAATTACCTTACGGTGACAAGACCTGACATTTCCTTTTCTGTGAGTGTTGTGAGTCAGTTTATGGATTCTCCGTGTGATAGTCATTGGGATGCAGTTGTTCGCATTCTTCGGTATATAAAATCAGCTCCAGGCAAAGGTTTATTGTTTGAGGATAGAGGTGATTGGGCAGGATCACCTTCTGATAGACGTTCTACGTCTGGGTATTGTGTCTTGGTAGGAGGAAATTTGGTCTCCTGGAAGAGCGAGAAACAGAATGTGGTTGCTCGATCTAGTGCAGAAGCAGAATATCGAGCGATGGCTATGGCGACATGTGAGTTAATTTGGATCAAACAGTTGCTCGAGGAATTGAAATTTGGAGAAATTAGTCAGAAGGGACTTGTTTGTGATAATCAAGCTGCTCTTCATATTGCGTCAAATCCAGTGTTCCATGAGAGAACTAAACACATTGAGATTGACTGTCACTTTGTTAGAGAAAAGATACTCTCGGGAGATATTGCTACAAAGTTCGTGAAGTCAAATGATCAGCTGGCAGATATTTTCACCAAGTCCCTCACTGGTCCTCGTATTAACTACATATGTAACAAGCTCGGTACATATGATTTGTATGCACCAGCTTGAGGGGGAGTGTTAGATGTCCTAATCCCATGTATAGTAGGTTTATAATATGTCCTAGTTTGATACGTAGTAGGAGTAGAATATGTATTATAAATAGGGCTCATTGTATCATTGTTAATATATCAATAATATATTCTTCTTCCGTGCTTTCTCACAGTATTTTTTTTTATCAGCTAAAAAAAGAAAACCACAGTTGCCTACAATTTTTTGTGCATATCAAATATCAAAATCATTAAAAAGTAGATTAAATTTTCTTATATTTCTATTGATAGGTTTGGTGCAAGTTAATTTTCTAGTTCTGCTCCTGATGTAACACCAATAGCCCCATAAGACGAGCAGACCTTTCACATTAAAGGTGTGTGACAAGAAAACATATAATATACCACTCATTTGCCAAAATATCTGGAAAACCACTTGGAGGGTGTTCAGGGAGAAGTCACATATTGAATGTGCACAAACTTTGAGAACGATTAATTAGTTTCAACCCACAAATATTTTAAGGTGCAATCCTTGGACAGAAAAGAGAGTCGCAACACATTGGAAGATACCCCAACAAATTTTAGGAAGAAAATAAAACTAGATGGATGAAGATGACCTGATATTATTGTCACGGTTGGACAAAAATCTTCCCAAAATATTAATAGCAAGCACACGTAAACCACCATTATCTTCAATGCTCATGATAGTTTCAACACATTCATAGAGAATAGCGTTGCCTGCATTTTTGTTCGACTCCGTTTTCGTTGCCACCTAAAAAGTAATTCAAAATTGTTAGAGAATGAATAAGAATATGTTATTTCACTAAACAAAATAACTTCCTTGATATTCAGTAAATTCCGTTGCATCTTACTCATACCGTTAGTAGTAGCTTGTAGTCCAACATGCGACAAATTAGTTGTCAAAAATTGCCAGGAGAAAAAATAGAAGACAATTGCTCAGATTGTTGCATGTGCTTAGATGTTTGTGTTAGTCAGAGTCTCTGAGCTATGAATAAGCTTATCGCAATGCATATGATTAACACAAGCATTCACTAGTAGAGCATTCATTCAGTCTCCTCATTAAGGGTTCACATAGTAAAATTGCCACATAAGGACGCCCAGCAGGGTGATTGTGAAAATCAAAAAAGAATTTGATGAGAACAAAAGGAACAAAATAAAATCAAAAGAGTCATGATCTAACATCCCAATGTACTTAAAGCAACTACATCCACTGCTCTTTATCCTTGACTATAAGCACACATTTATCAACTACAGTTTATGCGCTTGCTATCTTTATCCTTGACTATAAGCAATGATGTATCCACTACAGTCCTATCTTGTATAGAAATACAGAAAATTCTTGTACTGTCTAACCGAGGAAATATGCCATTCTAGTGCAAGATACCGTAAGTAGAACTGCCAAAACGATGACAAAACATGCCTATGAGGAAAGCATTCGAAAAAATTTATTGTACAACTCCAGTACACTCACATATGCTTCAACAGACCATTGAGCTATAACTGACCTGAGCAAGAATGTCATTCATGGAGTCACTAGTGTCAGCATCGCCTTGGCCCAAAACACGCAAGACCTTGAGCAATCTTATATGAAGAAAAGGGTCTGTAATGCCAGAAATGTCATACTCAGGTGCATACGGGCTGTTGGCAACATCCTTTAGAACTTTCACTAAACCATCTGTACATTTCTATAACCACAGATGAACAGAAACAAAAGAAAAAGAAAAATGTAAATGCCTTGTAGAACTGAAAATAAACCTTTAATTCCTATTTATCTCATAATTCAGTATGCATTTATATTTAAAGCTTATGCGCAGAATATTTAACACAATGGTTATGCATTAAAATCCAACATGTTTATGCAGTTAATATGTTTTAACACGGAGGTTTAGTACAGTGTAGGGCAAGGTGAAGCATAAAAAAAAGAGCAGGCCTCATTGACTACTCATAGGTACAGCATTCATCGTTTAACTCCAGTTTTTTGGGTTAAGGGAGTAAAGCAAACAATTTAATTTACGCTGTCCTTTCCATCCAATTTCAGAGATGACACAGAAGGAACAGCTCCTTTCCCCTTATACTTCATTATTAGTGAAAGAAACTAAGCACTATGCCTCCTCTTTTACTTCATATCCCACCAACTCTTGTCTTTTCACCCCAGGCAATCATGGCACAATTAAAATTAAGATCTTACCTGTGCAAGTTTAGTCATTCTTTTCAGTTGGAACTTCGAAAAAAGAAAGTCTAAGGTGTAGAAAGGAAGAACCGGAATTGAAACACGGTAGAGATCCTAATAATGTGCTTCGATCAGTAAAAGTAGAGGTATATCATAAAATTTGACTTAACAAGTCACACAAAACTCAAAGGTATAACAAGCAAGAACTAAAAGATAATACCAAGCATTTCTGCTCCAAAACATGTACATGGAATGAGAGCAGCATGGAAATCTAGTCCATTATGCCTTTTTGATGTATTTGGAATGGAAAGACGAGGAGGACGTATCAAAGCGATGAGGAAGAGTTTAAGAGATTTAAGTGTCGTTCTTGTTTCCTATCAACTTTTTACGTAAAGAAAGATACCTTCTAGTTCAGGTAGTTGGGTAGGCTTAGTAGAGAAGGATAGTAGCCTACATAGTCGAATGAACTTATAGTTTTAGCACCATCTTGAAAAATCAAAAAATGAGTGTTTAATTTATCAAAAAGAATGTCTCTGCTGGCTCCCCCCCCCCCCCACCAAACTTTTCCTTATTACCTTTGTGGTTGTACATATACCTGGTTGGCATGCCAAAGCTTCACATTCTTACCCTTGTTTTGGAGACACTAGAAAAAGGAAGAGCAAGGAAGAGAAATAAAAATAGGGAAAATGGCAAGAGAAGTATTAACTTTCTTTTCTTTCCTTCCTAAGCCGAGGGTCTATTGGAAACAGCCTCTCTAACTGCATTAGGTAGGGGTAAGGTCTGCGTACAGACTACCCTCCCCAGACCCCACTTGTTGGGATCAAACTGGGTTTGTTGTTGTTGTTGGGCTGAAAGAGAAAATTGGAAGCGGGAAAAATTTGGATTTAGAGAGAAAAATTGATGGGCCCAATATGAATATAATTTCCATTTTGCATACCCTACAAGAGCACAGAAATTTCTAGAACTTCTTCTTGGCCATTCTGTCTTACCTTTCCAGACAAAACATAATTTACAAGATTCATTCATGGATTTTCCCCATGTTATCAAGAAAAGCAAAAGGATTCCTAAAGTCGAACAAGCAATAAATCAGCAAATTTAAAAAAAAAGTATAAAAACAAGATTTATTCTTGTTAGAACCAAAACTGGAAAAAAATGTACTAGGCACAGGAATGATCTCGACAAAGCCTTGAATTACAAAAGCAGTATTTCACATAGCAATGAAATTCAAAATCCTAACACAAACGAGAGTAAAATCTGGAGTTATCATCACAAACACCATGCTCCAAACAAGTACATAGAATAAGGTCATGGAAGCAAAAATCTTAATACCATTCAGAATTTCTCCCGCCCATTGTTATATTATCCCTTTTTTCTGGGGATGGGGGTCTTAGGTTACAGCTATACTTGTCAGTGAATAACTTTTCCATCAGTTTTGATTATCATGTCCTTTTCTTTTGGGGCCCAGGTTCCCACATTTAATTATGAAGTTAGACCCCCTTATTGGAGTTAGAAAGAGCTACATAAAGAGAAAATGCTAGCTTTTTATGTAACTATTGTTTGTGTTTAGATTTGTACACCAGTTAAAATAAAGAAATATGTTCGCTATTTAACAATAGTTTCTCACAACTGCATCTAAGAGCAGAATGCCACAAAAAGGAAGGAAGAGTGAGCAATACCAAAGGTAACAGATTTCCTAGTGACAAAATGTATAAGTAGAAAAGATAACCCTACCTATATCCAACTTACCTTTCTAAAATATTCAAGGGCCTCTGTATTAACTTTACATAGATCTGCACAAAGCTGGACACCAGTGATGAGAACTCCATGGTGCTTCTCTTTAAGCAAGGCAGCTACAGGGTTTACAAAATTTTCTGCAAGATCTGGGACCTTCTTTATAATTCTTATAGAGCAAAGTGCTGCCTACGATAGACCAAAGTACAGTGAGTAAATGTTGGCAATAACCATATTTAAGCTTAGCAACAAAGACACCTCAAATTACTGGTACTCAAATACACAGATCAAAGGATAATGGATTACCTTGAATAATATGCATAAGTCAATTTTTTTGAAAGGAGGCCACAGAGAAAAAGGAAGAGTGATCAACTAGAATGGGAACGCAAGATGATTGATCGTTCTTATATGGAAAAGCCCACCAAAAACCAACTACCCCCCTCCCCGCTCTCCCGTCCAGGAGTTAATAGTGGCCCTTTCCCACTTTGCTTCCTTGGTGACTCATACCTCCAACCGTCCTATCCACGAGGCTATTCCTCCCTTAGCAGAGCCCAAGATGATGGGTCAAAGAGGAAAATTTGATGGTTGATTGTGGAAAGTAATCATACAAATACACGTGATTCCAAAAGTATCTAATGAGACATGCCTACTTTAATTGATTCATCCATGAATTCCTTAAGAAATTAATACTTAACGAGTTTGTGTAGGCAAACTTAATCCAACAGAATTTCACATCTTGGAATGGAACTTAATTACAATTCAAATAAAAAAACTCTTATCTTTTAGCAAGAGATATAACATGTACCTTCTTTCGAATATTAGGATCTCTAAACTGCAGCAACCTTTCAACTTCAGGTGCTAAATCACGAGCCATTTCTGCAGAACAAATGTTCCCCAAGGCACAAAGTGCAAGTCCAACAATATATTGGTTGGTGTGATTAAGATCTCTATTAAAAGTTAAGATATCAAAGAAACTCATAATTTCATCTTCCAGACGAACTGAGCAGCATCAATTTTTTCTCTTTTTTAATTTTTTTCCTCTTTATTGGGTGATAAATCAACTGGCATCATTTGTGAATTTTAGGTGTTTTCTGAAATAGAAACAAAAGAGAAAGATTTGAAAACCTCCTTTCCAGAAATTCTTTCTTTAAACATTTTAATTTGGTTCAATTATTCAAGTGCCTTCTAATAAAGTGGAATAATAAATTAAAGAGAGACCACTATTAAAGCAATTAAAGAGAGACCACCATTAAAGCAGTGAGTTTGAAATGGATACTGTTTTATAGAATTTGTAACCAACATGAGAACTTCTTGTCTTTCATCAAGCAGCAACATTAGACCAAGATATCCTATTCGTTTCTCTGGAAATCCCGGAGATGCGATTAACTTCAAGCATTCCATTTGACCAAAATGTGTTGGATAACCAAGCATGTGAATGAACATGAGTTTTGCAAGATTGCGATGTCTATAGTCTGGATCATTTTCGCTGATTGAAGCTCTAATAGCAGCACACTCTTTTCTTACTACGGCACGCTCTTCTGCTGCAGTTTTGGAAGCACGGATAGCCCTAATCATGTCCCTGCATTGCAACAATAAGGGTACATCATGGTCTTTATCACACCTATGCTATCTCATGCAATAAGCATCTTCGTTTAACTAAACATAATCTGAAAGAGAAACTTTGCATCAGCATCCATCCACAAATTTTCTTTTTTCCTGTAGGAATGTATTATGCAAGGATGGGGCAAATAAAATGAGGTAGTCAATCAGCAGCTGAAAATAAAACTTGTTTAAGGAATAAAAATTGTAGTGCAGGTAATTCCTGTTAATTCCTGTTTCCTGAATGCTTTCTGTGAGAAAATACAATAATCCTTTCCTTAGGGTCTATTCATAATGCTCAATAACCTTTTTATTAAGAGGTTATAATTTATGACTATTTCTTGTTTCTCCTCTTTTGTCTTCACTCCAATTTCTTTAAAAAACTCGTACAATTATAAGGGCTTTTGCTTTCTCTAATTAGGTTTTATTTTAAGAGTTCTTCCATAAATATTTTATAATCTTCTTCATGCTCAGCACTATATAACATCGGTGTCAAAAAGCTGTAAAACCATCAACTCAGACAAAACTGAAACCATATGTACAAGTGTTACACGTGATCTGGAAAAAAATTAAAAAAGAGAAATGCATATAAATAAATTGAGATATGAGATTTCATATAAATATTATGGTAGTATGATATAGAAGGGAGGGGAAATCAGAAATGCAATGAATCATTCAATCAACAATGCATCAGATCTCAGACGGAGTGTGAAAATGTAATTTCGCTGAAATTGTTCTCAACAAAAAATAAATTCCAAATTGAGCATATAAAAGCATAAAAATGAAGTTGAAAGAAGAATTAAGCGCTTATGCCCAACTGCTCAATTCATTCAAACTAGTTTGGATACTCCAACCACTGCCAAGCTCGTGAAGTCACTAGTAGCATGCTTTGGTGTAGAAGAAGAATATTTTGGACCAATCATAGAGTCGAAACTCTAGATCACATTAAGCAAATCCTTACATCTGAAAGATCATTCGGCCATTACATTAAAAACATACTAGCTAGTCAAATACCATATGCAGATAGCATATAAAGATAACCTTAATTTTCAAATATCATAGATGGATAACCTTAGATTCAAATATCATATACAGAGAACCTTATTTTCATATTTCTTAGTCATATCTCATATGAGTGAGTAGCGACCAAAAATTTCTTCAAAACAGCAAATACAAAAACAAAGATAATGGCAAATCCAACATCTTAACAAACGCCCATGTCCACATTCTCATTTCTAAAGCCTTGTCATCGAGGAAAAGGAGAAACCAGCTCTTACTGAAGCCATCACTAAAGGGTTTGATTAATATATAAACATGATATGGAGCAACAGGCTCAAAAGATCAGACAACATAGCACATTGGGCATATCCTTCAATTTGGTCTTTCCCCTCTGACTGGCAACAGGACAATCTGGAAATCAGGGGTCCATTTACAAGTCTCATTTTTAAGCAATGTTAAGGGAAGCCTTGGAGCAACAGTAAAGTTGTCCATGTTCGAGCCGTGGAATCAGCCACAGATGCTTTCAAGGTTAGGCACCCTCCATCACGCTCCCTTTGGCTGAGGCCCTTCCCTGGATCTAGTGTTCACCAGGCTGCCTTTATTTCCGGCAATCTAGGATTACTAAGAAGCTTCCTGTGCTAACAAAATAACAAAGAATAGAAACAGGTTGCTGATCTTCATTTCTTGTGTATTAGTCCAAAGTGCAAAGTGTTAATACTAAAATTATCCAATGAAGAGAATTAAAGAAAGGATCGAAAAAAGCAAGCAATTAACTTTAGTTTAAGGGTTAGTCTTTGTGGTGATAAAAGACATAAAACTAAGATTCTAACTTTCCAAACAGAAGACTTAAGGGCCACTAATGGTACGAATCACTAAAATACTGCATTCAAGGGATCCTATCACATAACAATTGCACAATTCTATGGTAATAACCACAAGTATTTTCATTCTGCTCGATCATAGTTCCAACAGTTCCCCTCTTTCACTTAACTGAGTTCAAGAACCAACACAGTTCCATAGCTTAAACTATGCAACTCCAACCATTTTTGAAATGATTCTGCGTTTCGGCACAGAACTAAACCAAGAAACCCAATGGACAATTTAATAGAGAAGAAATTCAACAAATAAACAAAGGTTTACATTCACTTCCAAAAGTGATAAAATAATTAGGAATTAAGCTTAAATCCCTCGCAACTAAGTAAACACATTACTTGAATATAGCCCTTAAATAAATGAGACATTAATCACATTAGCCCAAGGATGCGGACCAAAGCATTATCGACAATACGACAGAAATGCCGTTAGTGATTTCGACAAAGTTATGCAATTAAAGCACAATGACAAAAACATAGCAGAAAATTGATGAACTTGGATAGTACTAACCTGAGACGCGTGCCGGAGGAGAAGGGATTCATGATTGGGTCCGTTCTGAAACTATGGGAAAGCTCGATCAGATCCAGGAGTGCTGACTTCTTTTAACTGTTTACAAGTTTGATTAGTGGTCAGCTCCACAAATGACAGCTGAAGCTGGGAATTTGGAGATCTAGGGAAGACGCAAATTGAACGATCGGGAATGAATCAGTTGCTAATTCGTCCGTTTGGATCTGGAAATGAAGAAGGAGGGGGAGTGTGTGTAAATAGAAATAACAGTGTCGATGATGATCTCTTTTGCAAATTGAATTGAAGAAACAAACTGTTTATCACATGGAAAAAAAAATGTACAAACAAACTACAATTCCTCTTCCTGTCTTAGTTTTTCTTTTCCTTTTTTTCTTTTTGTTACTGACTCCCTTTCAAAAAAAAAAAAAAAACTGTACTATTTAAAAAGTCAAACAAAATTTCTTTAATCATATCTCTGTAAAATAGTTTTTAAATATTACGTAGTATAACTTATACTACTTCTTTATGTGTTTCTAAATAATAAATTTAGTTTTTAAAAATATATAAATTTTATACATTAATTCACACTAAAAAATTAATTAATTTAACCATCTACCCCTGAAGAGATTCAAACACATTAATACAAATTGAAGTATTTTTCTAGGGTTAACTAAAGCAAATGACAATTTTTTTGGGGGTTTTCACGGTAGCTATTAGAAAATCTAATCTAATAAATTAGTCATATTATCGTCTAACGGCATGATTTATACTATTTAAAAAGGAAAAATAGCCAATATCGTTTCTCAACTTATTCGAGATGGGACAACCTTGCCCTCCATTTTATTTTATATTATTGTTGTTATCAAATAGCTTAAAAGAATTCTTGTTCTTATCCGAAAATTATTACACCTATGTTTAACGATGACAATAGCATAAATCTAAACAATTCTAATTGATTGCAAGAATTCAGGAAATTGAAAGGAAAGCTAGGCAACTGATATATATGTCAAAAGCTAAAGAGATCAAGTTGAAGTTGTTTTAAGTGTTGTTTAAAGCAAATAAAGATAAGCAATTTGTTCGGGAATAAAGGGGAATCTCTCGAGAAAGAAATTATTCGAATATTTGATGAAAGTTTGAGTTATGAAAGATCAATTAAGTTGCGACGATAATTGCTCCTAGAAATCATGAACATAAAAGGGAAGAAGTTCATTGATTCAAGTCTTTCCTTCGAGCTGGATTCAGAGGCAACCCTTGGGTCGAATATCTTAGAATATCCTTTGCCTCAATCGTATTCTATGTGCAATGGCTCCAGCAACGAGAAGATCTTAACACCTACCTATATGAAGAACTGAAAGGCATAAGGAAAATTATGCAGCATGTTTTTATATCTTTCTAGTTATTAGTATAAATAATGTATTCTTGAATCTACGAGTGTCACAAAAGATATGAAGAGTTAGAAAACAAACAAGAAGCTGTGTCAAGCATCAACAACCATTGTAATTGAATATCGTTGGTGGTGAACTAACTAAAATCACAATTGCTGGAACGATTCACATACTAAAGATCTAAGAGAACCCTTGCAACCCAAGGAAACTAAACTAGTAAAAAAAATTGTGTCTTTACTACTTTCTTACTCCTGAACAATTTGCTTATGCTAAACTCTAACATTTGAAAAAAAAAAGTTGACTATTGCTCTCTTTGGTCAACTGATTAATGCATAAATACCCCATTAAACTTGTCCGGAAAAGTCATTTACACACTTGAACTTTACGGGTGTCCTAATACCCCACTATTCTTATTTGGGATGAATTTAAAACCCCATTGGGTGATGACCTGGCATGAAAAGTGTAGCTAATTCCCTAGATGCGTGTTAGGTAAAAAAAAAGAAGCTTTAAACTAATTTAGTTATTCAGGTGTCACTTTTCTATTGGATAATCTAACTAATTAAACTTAATACTATTTTTTCTCTTTTCTTATTCATTTTCTTTTCTTTTTCGTTCTCTTTCTTTTTCTCTTTCTTCATTTTAGCAGACCAATGTCATCATCTTTCTCCCTATTTCTTGAAACTAAGTCTTGTTTTATTTTTGTTTCTTTTTTTTTCTTGTTGAATCTCCATTTCCACTCGTCTATTTCTTTCACCATATTCCATCAATATAATCCTACTAGAAAGAATTAAAAAGAAAGAACAAAATATCTTACAACTAATGGCTTATTTTTTTGGATTGATTTTAAGGTGTTGTGGAGCTGTAAATAGGTGATTTTGAAGGGTGATTTCAGCAGGTTTTGGGAACGTTTTGGGGCTGAAATTTATTGTAATTTTCAGTGATTTTAAAGGGGAAAAAAACTGCTGCAATTTGGGGGTGTCTTGGAGCTGATTTTCGCAACTAATTTTGCCGCGATTTTGGGGTGGATTTTGAAGTATTTTGGGGTGAGTTTTTGCTGCTGATTTTGGGGTTTAGTTGGTACAAGAATTTTAACTTCTTATAGATCAGCTACCCCAAACTCCGCCTACTTCGCCGCCATCGCCGTCACCATTATCGTCTGTGGTGGTGGTCTCCTCTTCTTATTTCACTTTCTTCATTTCGTCTTTGTTCACAAATTAGTGTATTATATATATACAATTAATTCAACCATTTCTTATACCTCCATTTGTGGCTATAACATGGAAGGCTTTTTTGAGATTTTTGATGAATGATTTGTGTTGTGGAAATATTTGGGAACACATTCATTGATTTATTTCTTGTGTTAGTTACTTGCTCATTTGATCGAACATATGTTTGTTTTATTTATATTTAGAAGTAGAGACAGGTATTTTGGGGTGAGTTTTTGGTACTATTTTTGCAGGTTTTCAAGGTGGTTTAGAGTTGGTTCCATGGTGGTGTAGGTGGTGATGAAGATGACATGGAAAAAAGAGTTAAATAAAACTGTAATTAAATAAATGGGGAAATAATAAATCAGCTTTTAACACGTGGCGCGCGTGTATTACACATTCCACCACAAGACTGACTAAGTATTACCAATGGGGTATTAAATTCACCCAAAACAAGAATAGTGGGGTATTAGGACACCCGTAAAGTTAAAGTATGTAAATAACTTTTCCGGATAAGTTTAATGGGGTATTTATGCATTATCTCTATTGCTTAACCATAAGTGAAGAAATGATCATGGGATCAAGCACAATCATTGGAGTACTATTTTAAGAAGAAAATTCTCAAGTAAAACCACCATACTTTAATGGTGTGAAAAGTGCGCATGGAAACCTACACAAATCATAAGACATTAAGGTATAACCTATAATCAAAAAGGGAGTTGTCCTGATTCCACCAAGGAATGATAAAGACGGTGAGCTTATGGTATCATCCGACCCTCTCGATTTAGATGATTACACTGATGAACAAGCAATCATTATTCGAGTGAATGCCAAGGCAATTGTTACGTCCCGCAATATTACGTTGATATTTCTTGCTGCAATATTACATTGCGATGGTATTACGCTTCACGATATTAAATTACGACGATGTTGCACCATGTAGTATTATACGTTGAATTTGTCGTAAGGTAATTGACATTAGTCCAAGGTAAAGATTATTTGGAGATTTTAATGATCTGTATTTCAAACAAGTGATGAGTAAATTTGAGAAGATTAGAGAGGAAGCAAGTGAGGGAAAATGAATTTTCGTCCAAATTAGACATGATGGGATAAAATACGGGCCGAGAAATAATACTCATTATTTATGGACTAGTACCATACAACGTACCATATGATCATGATAGTAGGATGTATAAAGCGCATTAAAACTAAGTAGAATTTTAAGTAATTTGAGATAATTCTTAATTATGCGGGCAATTTGATTAATTACCTAATAACACGACATTAACTAATTAATTAAGAATATATATGATAAGGACTAGTGGTGACGTGGCAGCCCCCACTCAAATTAGGTGATTAACAATTTTTGGTTGAAAGGTGGCATTTAAAGTAAGATTCTTACGTGTAAGAACTCGGCAAACTTTTGGCTTAATGGAACTCAAAATCAGGAAAGACTTAAGATAACTTCATTTTGGCCTCATCAAAATCATATCACCTATTCCCAATTTAAACTTTCAAAGCTGACGTTACATCCAGCTTCAACAAATTTCCTATGGAAATTACTAGCTCTTTGGCAATGAAAATTTCGCGGCTCTAAGGAATACGATACAATCTTCTTAAGAATATCATATAGTTTTTTTTTTATTTCAATCCGTTGTTATGTATTTTTCATAAAATCCGTGTTAGAGGAATTATCAAGAGAATCGGTCTAGGTATGTTAAGGTTATCCCTTCTTTTTTTTTGTTATGATCTATCCGACACAAACGAAACGAACAATATACAACTTTCATAAATTATTCTATTAAATTTTTCTCCCACACCTTCAAGAAAAAGAAACTCAAGAGTTAAATTCCTTGAGTGAGCCTCTTTGACTAGGAATAAAGTATGGTAAATTATGATGACGAGTTAATCCAAATGAACTAACATAATTTGAATCCATTCTAGAAAGATGAAGTAGATAATTGGAGATAAAATCGATCCGTAGTATTTTGAAGTCAAGATATGCCTATTGAATATGCTATTAGAAACATACATTTATCCACTTTATTAAGAAAAGACAAAAATGTAAATTTGTTTCTGTACTATATGAGATTGTTCAATTTGTCCATTCATTACCAAAAATGTGTATATTGTTATTCTCCCATGTGTTATATTATTCTATCATGTGTTAATGGGTCTCAAAAATACATAAGTTGATAAAGTTTATTTCATGATCTTATGACGTACCAATAACGTATTTCATATGCATTTATACATGCATATTAACACACCGGATGGCGTTATATATATATATATATATATATATATATATATATATATGAAAGGTTATGGCGTTATATACGCACCGCCACCTGATCAGTTGGTATATATTGATGATTTGCCTACAGTAGCCGAGATGATATGATGGGAGGCCTTCAGAGGCTTGATGATGTTATAAACATATGTACCTATACACGACAAGACATTCATACGCATATGCATGATACTATAAGTATTTCATGATTTACAGAGTTATCCAGACTTACAGGTTGAGTCATTTACTTTATATTTCTTCCATGTCGCACTTATTTATGTGCCTCACATACTCGGTACATTATTCGTACTAACGTCCATTTTGCCTAGGAACGATACGTTTCATGCCCGCAAGTCCCGACAGATAGGTCGAGAGCCCTCCAAATAGGCTATCAGCTCAATAAAATATATTGGTGCACTCCATTCGCTTCGGGGTTGCTTATTTAATCAGTATAATTAAGACATGTATTGATTGATATGGCAGGGCTCAGTCCCGACCTTTATGATGCTTATGTACTCTTAGAGGCTTGTAGACAAATATGTATATGGATACTTATATGGCCTTGTCAGCATATGTTTAGAATCTATAAATTGATCGTGTTGCCCCATTAGCCCCGTATGTCATGTGTATATGATGATGTAATAAGAAAGATATGTTATGTTAGTGCTCGATTGGGTAAGGTACCGGGAGTCCGTCACAGCCCATCGGTTTGGGTCGTGATAGCAATAAATATCATGTACAATTCCATAAGTGTAGAAGAGTACGACAAGATATCAAGATGAGAAATTGCAAAAGAAATGTGGGACAGACTAGAAGTCCCTTATGAAGGTGCAAACTAAGTCAAAGAGACAAGGATAAATCTTCTAGTTCATGGATATAAGCTATTTCAAATGAGGGAGTGTGAATCTGTTGAAGAAATGTTCTCAAGATTCAACAAGATCATTAGTGACCTGATCATTTGGAAAACTACCTGGATGACATTAGTTGGCGCACCGGCCTCAAGTCTACTATATGAAACACATCAACAAGCCGGGCCTCCCCCTCTTGGGCGTCCTCTACCTGCCTGAAAATATCGCTGTAACACATCGGTCCAAAGTCTGGGACAATCTCTCACCTTGTGGCTAGAATCTCCACACTCAAAGCACCTTCTCTGCTGACGAGGCGATGGTAACTGTGTGATACGGGTACTCTGAGATGCATGAACACTTGAGTCACCATGCAAAGCCTCAAGCGCGAATTGAACTGGCTGACCAACAAAACCTCTACCATGACGCACCCTTCCTCCAAAATAAGGACCAATATATCTCACCGGTCTACGAGGCCTCCTCGCCTCGTCAAGCTCTCTCTCTCTCTCCTGATCTCGTCTGCTCTCTCTCATGAACCTGCCTGCCCTCTCTTTATCTCTAGCATGCATACCCTCTATCTTCTAGCAATGTTCACCACCTGCTGATACGAAATATCCATCTCCAACTCACGGGCCATGCTAGACTTAATGATAGGAATAAGCCCCTCAATGAACCAGCGAACATTTTCGTAAACAGTAGAAACCAAAGCTAGTGCATGTCTAGCCAAGCCGGTGAAACAGAATGCGTACTCCGAGACAGTCATAGTACCCTGGCACAATGCTCAAACTCTGCGTGTCAAGGATCTTTAAGACTCCAGGGAACAAACTCTCTCAGAAATATATCTGAAAACCGGATCCAAGTCAGTGAAGCAACCTCGTCTGGGCTATCTAACTCATAGGTGCACCACTAGTCATAAGCGGCTCCTCGAAGCTGAAAAATAGTAAAAGAAACCCCGCTCGATCTAGAGATACCTATAGTACAGAGAATACGGTAACACTCATCAAGAAATCCCAAGGCATCGTCTGATGCTAATACACTGAACACCGGAGGATCATACTTCTTGAACCTCTCTAGTCTCATCTGCTCCTGCTCGGAAGCCGCTGCCATGCCCTCGGGCTAAATTGTTGTCGCAGGCAGCACAAGAATAACCTCTAGGACCTGCTCAAAATGCACTTGCTACTCAGGAGTGCGGGCAACGGGAGTCTGTGCTCCTCCCCGAGCCTGGGATGTGGCTTCAGCAAGGGGAAGCAATCCTACCTGAGCCAAAGTGGTGTACATACTCATGAACTGTGTCAAAGTCTCCTGAAGGGCTGGAGGAGGAGTAGCAGTAGGCGTATCAGGTGCTTGGCCTCCAGTTGGATTTGCTGGTGGTACCTTGACGGCAGCTCGCGGAAGTGCTCTCGCTGCACCACATACGCGTCCTCCAACTCTACCCCAACCTCCGACGGCTGTAGCGGGGGGCACGAATGCCTGATCACCTCGGGTAATACGTGACCTCACCATCTGTGAGAGAGTAAAAGAGAGAGGTTTAGGATCGTGGATGTCAAAAATCTCGCACGACAGGGAACTCAAATGAAGTAGAATTTTCCTAACGATTACATAGCCTTTCGTAGATAAGTACAGACGTCTCCATACCGATCTACGAGACTCTAATAAACCGGCTTGTGATTCATGACTCCTATGAACCTAGAGCTCTGATACCAACTTGTCACAACCCCAGTTCATCCTTCGTGAACATGCCATGACGGCACCTAGTTCCTACAACTAGGTAAACCTAACAATGCGGAAGATAAACCATAAATTGCGGAAGAATAATTAAAACTAATTTAGTAAATTAAACCTATATTTAGAGTGCCGCTCGGCACATACAACAACAACTATCGAAGCTAACAAAAGTTCCCAAAACCCGAAATCTCATAAATCACAAGCTAAGGGACACATAAGAGGCTCTGACTCAAGAATATATATACAAAGGAGAAATACTGAAAGAGTTATACTTATTACAAAAAGCTGGAAAGGGACTCCTCGGTTTACGGACATAGCAGCTATACCTTGAAGTCTCTACCGATTCACCTCCTTCCAAGGTTGACAAAACTGAGTGGGAGTACCTGTATCTGCACAATAAAAATGTGCAGAAGAGTAACATGAGCACACCACGGTGGTGTCCAATATGTATCAAGACTAACCTCGATGGAGTAGTGAAGAGGAACAGTCAAGGCACCTACTGGTCAAATAAACAGTACTATCATAGGAATAATGGAACAATATATAAACATGTAAAGACAATATAAATGACTAAAATTCTACAATTCACGATACGGGAATAAGGACAACGAGTAACAACAAGACTATAATAAATGATGATACGAAATGACGATAGAATCACAATCCAAATCCTAAGGTCACAACACAGCAAGGGGAAAACAAGTCAATAAATCATATCCTACAATGATGATCACATAAGGTCTTATTCAACTCTTTCCACAATTTTACCAAAATCTCGAACAAACCACAACTCACGAAAAATCAAGCATCTGAAATCCATCACTTGGCACCATGTGCCCCATCAATCTCACGTTCATACTGACAACTAACTGGCTAATTGGGGCTAGTCTCACATATATATTGGATAAACAAAGGCGTATCTCCATCCTTAGAAGAATCGGAAGGAATTCACTTCTAATGGGGATGTCCAACTACGTATATGCTTGTGCAAGTGCTTTTAACAAGAATTTTTACCAACTAGCAAACATGAAAAGGAGAACGGATCGCACACACGATGTTTCCTCATAACTACCAAGCGGTAAAGTTCATACAGGTAAGCAACCCACAATCACATTATTAAATAAATAGGAATACCTCCACAGGCCGTCACAATTCTCTACAATCAACCCCTGACATAGCCCACCTTATTTTTCCACGTGCGCAATTAATAATATGATAAGCACCGCCTTATTTAGCCACGCATGCATCACAATGTTCCCACCTTATTCTGCCACATGCGCAACCCATATATAAGCATATAACATATCCCGCCTTATTATGCCGCATGTGCAAAATATCAATAACAACAATAGCACGGCAGAGACCTCATGCAACCCTTCAACAACAACTGCACGTCAGAATCTCGTGCATCACAGTAGTAACAACCGCACGACAGAAATTGTTGTGAATTTAGTGTCATTTTTAAAAAAATAATGACAATATATATATATATATATATATATATATATATATATATATATATATATATATATATATATATATATATATATATATATATATATATATATATATATATATATATATATGAACAAAGCAAGAGAATCAACTAAAGAAATTCGGTTCACCAAAAGACGGTACAATTAACTCACAAGGAATAACCGTAACAGGGAAATACTAAGCGCAACAAGAACAATTCAACAAGGGATAAATAATACGAAACAATGATTCCATAATACTCAATTCAATAATAAGGAAGTTAACACGAATCAGATAATTACAATTAAGGAAAATATCAAGAAAACATAGGATATCTAACTTCTTTCCAATTAAGACCAGTTATTTATACGAGAGATACAAATAATGCTTTCCAAATAAAGACATGCAGTTAGGAATGATAATGTGACTATAGAAGGGTAAGTGTCTACAGTTAAACAAGTAAAATTCAATTAGGCAACAAGAATAAAACCAAAAAGGCAAATAAATTCCAAGTAAGACATATAGAGGTGAAACTACCAACAGGGAGCTCAATCATACCGAGAACAACTTCATATTCGGAGATTACAAGGATATAAGAGCCTAAAAGGGATAATTTTCCACAAATAAATACGAGCACACACTCGTCACCTCACGTGCAAGGAATACAATCAACAAGAAGACTCAAATCCTAAGGGGAAGTCCCCTACACAAGGTTAGGCAAGATACTTACCTCGAGCCGGCTAAAATCAACTAGCAACCACGTTCTTGCCACGAGTACTCGACTCCAAATGGGCAAAATCTATTCAATTAAATCACATAGTGTAAATGACATCTCAAGCAATGGATTCTACTATTTAATTCAAAGCTAAAGCATGAAATTAGGCAAAATGACCAAAACACCCCTCAGGCTAACGTCTCAGAATCAGAAGAATTTAACATTTTCAGAACCCTCATACTCTCCCTAGTCTAACCATATAAAACTCTCTCAAATCAGAGGTCAAGCACCCCCTTAATAATTTGGTCTATGAAGTTTTTACCCATTTTTCATTCAAAATCTAAACTTAAAGGATGAAATTTAGAGGAGATTCATAGAAATTGGTCTAAATCGAGTAAGAAGTACTTACCCAAGTTGCCGAGGTAAAAATCCCTTCAAAAATCGCCAAGAGCCAAGCGCTAGAAGTCAAAATATGATAAAATGGTGAAACCCTCGAATTGGAATTTAATTATGTCCACCCAGTGATTTGTGATATGCAATCGCGGGCCAAACAATGCAATCACATAGAAAGGAAAATACTGATGCCAAATTTGTGCTATGCGACCGCGGGCAAATCAATGCGATCGTACAGAAGGAAATGTTGCTGCTTAAAATTTGTGCTATGCGATCACGGTCCAAACAATGCATTCGCATCGAAGGAAAATATTGATGCCCAAATTTGTTCTATGCGATCGCATAGAAGGAAATATTGATGCCCAAATTTATGTTATACAATTGTGGGCCAAGCAATGCGATCGCGGAATAAGCAATGCGATCGCATAAAAGGAAAATATTTATGCCAAAAAATGTGATCACATAGAAGGAAATACCAGATAGCAGAACAACAGTTCAAACATAGGGAAAAATGACCCGTAGCCCATCCAAAATACACCAGAGGCTACCGGGATCCTGTCTAATCACACACACAAGTCATATAACCTAACATAGACTCGTTTGAAGTTTCAAATCACTTAAAACAACATCGGAACGACGGATCAAACTAATAATCAAGCTTTTGAACTTCCGAATCTTCAAAATACGCTTTCGATCAAATACCTAACCAAACCACATATGAATGACCTGGAATTTTACACACACATCCCAAATGACAAGATGGAGCTACCGCAACTTCTGGAATTCCATTCCAACCCTCGGATCAAAATATCACTATCGGACCAGAAACTTCAAAAATTCAAACTTTGGCATTTCAAGCCTAAATTAGTTACGGACCTCCAAAACACATTCCGAACACACTCCCAACCCCGAAACTCACCTAGAAGAGCTAACGAAACCATCAAATTACCATTACGAGATCGTCTTCACATTGTTTTGACTATGGACCACTTTCCAACACCTAAGCTCTTGTTTAGGGACTAAGTGTTCCAAAACTCTTTGAACACCTAGCACCAAACACCCCGACAACCAAAATAGCCGGAAAAAACTTAGCAAAAAAATTTAATAGGAGATCGGAGCATTAATTGTTGAGATGACCGGCTGGATCATCACAGAAGTACGCGGTTGTACAAATAAGGTAAGGAAATCAATTAACAGCCAGTAAATCAAAGGCCAGAGATCTTGTAATTATTGACCCATGAATGAACTAAGTCACAAAAACTGAGAAGGGTCTTAACTTTGGTTGAGTCGTAGAGAAAATCAGCAAACAATGTAAAGAAATCAATCAGACCGTATTCAGAGGAGAGTATTAACTAATCAAAAATTTGAAGGTCACTTTAGAGGGAAGTTTATCATATATAAAGAGCATATAAACATATTAATCATGAAAGGTGTCACGACCCGAATTTTCCCCCAACATCGGGATCGTGATGGCGCCTACTCGTGGTAGCTAGGCAAGCCACTGTATTCATACTATCCTGTTTTTAACACAATTTTTAAGTAAATAAATGCGGAATACTTTATCGAAATGGAAATAACAAATCACGAGGTGAAAATCATACTGAAATCCTCTACCCAAGACGTGGAGTCACCAACTCATGAACTACTATGAAATACTACACATAAAAGTCTGAAGGAAATATAACATAATTCTGTTTGTCTCGGAACAATGAGACTACAGCTATTAACATAAATTACGAAAGAGACGCCGGGCCTGCGGACGCCTGCAAGCTACCTCGGTCTCAAATATGATCAACTCCCACGCAATCTATTTACTGCTGCTGCTGCTTCTGATCGTAACCTGGACCTGTGCAAAAACGCACAGAAGTGTAGCATCAGCACAACCGACCCCATGTGCTGGTAAGTGCCTGGCCTATCCCGGCGAAGTAGTGACAAGCCTAGGACAGACACTCACATAAACCCGTGCAATTCAATATATATATATATATGTGTACCACAAAATAACAAGAAATAATCAAGTATTAACAAAATAAGGAATACCTTAAAGAATTCAACAATTAATCACAATTAATAATTTCACAAGGAAAAACAAAGTATAATGTAAACACAAGTAATATCACTTCAAGAAATAGCAAGCAGTTGCACGGCATCACCCTTCGTGCTTTTACTCTCATCCTCACATCCATAGTACGGCATGATCCTTCGTACATGGTTCAATAACAGGGCACGGCATGATCCTTCGTGCATAATCAATAATAGGGCACAGCATGATCCTTGTGCATAATCAATAATAGGGCACGACATGATCCTTCGTGCATAATCAATAATAAACATGGCACGACATTAACCTTCGTGCATAAATAAATAAACATGGCACGACATCACCCTTCGTGCATTATCTCTCTTCCTCACCCAAATAACAATCACAGTTAAGGGCAAAGAAAGAAACAATAATTCATAAACCGTCCCATCAAGGGCAATCAATAATTTTCTTCACAACAAGTCCCAACAAGGGAGAACAATAACAATTCATCTATAATATATCTCAAATAATCATTTTCCAACGACTCACGGTCATACTAGACGCCAGTGTATGGATGCTCGTCACCACAGCCCATACACCGCACTCGATCACATAACACATAACACATAATCATATTCCCTCAAGCTAGGATAGAACAAACACTTACCTCGAATGCTTACGAACAATTCACTCCGTGGAAATGTCTTTTCTTTCAATTTGGCTCCAATCCAACCGTATCTATACACAATTGATTTAATATCATCAATTCTACTCAACAAACTAATTCTTAATACCAAATACAACTTTTACAACATTCTGTCATGAATAGTGAATTTCAACCCCGGGCCCACATGGTCGAAATTCGGGGTTAGGACCAAAATCCGGTTACCCATTCCCCCACGAGTTCATATATATAATTTGTTTCAAAATCGGACCTCAATTCGAGGTCCAATTCCTCAATTTATGAAAAACCCTATTTTCTAACAAAAACAAGAATTTTACCATGAAAATCTTTGATTTCTTATGAAAAACATGTTTAATGATGTTAGGAATTGAAAGAATTAAGTAAAAAGTGACTTACAATCGTTTTGATGAAGAAGAAATCCTTGAAGAATCGCAAATGGGTGTTTTGGTTTTGTAAAATGTGAAGAAATGGCTGAAATTCGTGTTTTTCAGGTCTCTGTGTTCGCATTTGCGAACATGGGTTCGCAATTGCGAACCCCGACCAATTTCTGGAGTTTGAAAATTAAGCTAAGGGTGGGAAGTTCGCATTTGCGAACATTTGTTCGCATTTGCGAGCAGTTCGCATATGCGAACTAATGTTCGCATTTGCGAACACATGCCGTATAAGGCAGTGTTCGCATTTGCGAACAATGGTTCGCATTTGCGAACCAAGGCATAATGGGGAATGTTCGCATTTGCGAACTTTGGTTCGCATTTGCGAACATAGGCTGGCACTGGGGACCTTCGCAAATGCGAACAATTGTTCGCATTTGCGAACAAGGCTGAGCCAAAGGGGGCTTCGCATTTGCGATGAATGTTCGCATTTGCGAGCCTGTCCCCCTTCGCAATTGCGAGAAAACTTCGCAATTGCGAAGACAACAGCTGGGTGAAAAACCAGCAGTTCAAAAATTCAGAGTTTCATCCAACGGCCTATCAAATCTTTACCCGAGCCCCCGGGCTCCAAACCAAACATGTACACAACCTCAAAAACACATTATGGACTTGTTCGTGCGATCATATCGCCAATATCACTTCGTTTTAATCAAATCAAGCCTCAAACTCATGATTTTCATACTTTTGATTTTCAAAACTTCTTAACATTGGAACTCAAGGTCCAAAACATCTCAAACGACATCCAAATGTCACCAAACTTTACAGAAATCACATATATAATATTTAAGACTTGTACCGGGTGTCGGAACTAAAATACGAGCCCGATACCAAGGTCAATTAATTTATTTCCTTTAATAATTGCATCAAAAACAATTTCACATAAAAATTCATAACTTGGGCTCTAGGCCTCAGAATTCGACTCCGGACACATGTCCAAGTCCCATATTTTCCTACGGACCTCCCGGGACCATCCAAATCTCGGGTCCGGATCCGTTTACCAAAAATATTGACCGAAGTCAACCATATCAATATTAATATCATTTTTATCCAAATTTCTCATAGAATTCATATTTTCTATCATAAAATCTTTCCGGCTACATGCTCGGATCGTGCACGTAAATTGAGGCAACATAGAATGAGGTTTTCAAGGCCTCAGAAGCTCGAAATGATTAATTAAATAAGTGAAGACCCTTTGGATCGTCACAATCTCCACCTCTAAAACAACCGTTCGTCCTCGAACGGACAAAATAAAGAAGTACCTGAGTCAGGAAACAAGTGTGGGTAGCGGCTCCGCATATCGGACTCGGACTCCCAGGTCGATGCCTCAGGAGGCTGACCTCTCCACTGAACACGCACAGAAGGATAACTCTTCGACCTCAGCTGTCGAACCTGCCGGTCTAGAATGGCTACCGGCTCCTCCTCGTAAGATAGATCATTGTCCAATTGGACGGTACTGAAGTCTAACACATGTGTGGGATCGCCGTGGTATCTCCGAAGCATAGATACATGAAAAACTGGATGCACGGCTGATAAGCTAGGCGGCAAAGCTAATCTGTAAGCCACCCCTCCCACTCTGTCTAGAATCTCAAATGGGCCAATATACCTAGGGCTGAGCTTGCCCTTCTTCCCAAACCTCATCACGCCCTTCATAGGCGACACTCGGAGCAATACTCGTTCACCAACCATGAAATCTACATCTCGAACCTTACAATCCGTATATGTCTTCTGCCTGGACTGAGCTGAACGTAATCTCTCCTGAATAGTCTTGACCTTATGCAAGGCCTCCTGAACTAAGTCTGTACCTAACAACCGAGCCTCTCCCGGTTCAAACCATCCAACTGGTGATCGACATCGCCTACCATACAACGCCTCATACGGGGCCATCTGGATGCTAGATTGGTAACTGTTATTGTAGGCGAACTTTGCTAATGGCAGAAACTGGTCCCACGAGCCCCCGAAATCAATAACATAGGCTCGAAGCATGTCCTCAAGAATCTGAATAGTCCTCTCGGACTGGCCATCCGTCTGAGGATGAAATGTTGTACTCAACTGAACCTGGGTGCCTAACTCCTGCTGAACCGCTCTCCAGAACCGCGAGGTAAACTGCGTACCCCGATCAGAGATAATAGATACTGGCACCCCATGGAGACGAACAATCTCCCTAATGTAAACCTCCGCTAACCTCTCCGACGAGTAGGAGATAGATACTGGAATAAAGTGTGCTGATTTGGTCAGCCTATCAACAATGACCCAAATAGCATCAAATTTTCTCCGAGTCAAAGGAAGTCCAGTAACAAAGTCCATAGTGATCCGCTCCCATTTCCACTCGGGAATTTCAATCCTCTGGAACACACCACCAGGTCTCTGGTGCTCATATTTCACCTGCTGTGACAATTTAGACACCGAGCGACATACGCAACGATATCTTTCTTCATTCTGCGCCACCAATAGTGCTGTCGCAAGTCCTGATACATCTTCGCGGCGCCTGGGTGAATAGAATACCGTGAACTGTGGGCCTCTGCTAAGATCAACTCTCGAATCCCTTCGACATTGGGCACACAAACTTGACCCTGCAATTTCAATACCCCATCATCATCTAGGTTTACCTGTGTGGCACCTCCCCGCTGTACTGTATCTCTCAACTCACGCAAATGAGGATCATCAAATTGCCTCTCACGGATACGCTCTAATAAGGAAGAACGAGCGACCATGCAGGCTAACACTCTGCTAGGCTCGGAAATGTCTAATCTCACGAACCGGTTGGCTAAGGCCTGGACATCTAGAGCTAATGGTCTCTGATTGACCGGAATATATGCAAGACTACCCATGCCGGCATACTTTCTACTCAATGCATCGGCCACCACATTGGCCTTACCTGGGTGATATAATATAGTAACATCATAGTCTTTTAGCAACTCTAACCATCTCCGCTGTCGTAGATTCAACTCCTTCTGTTTGAACAAGTACCGTAGGCTTTTGTGATCGGTGTACACCTCACATGTCACACCATATAGATAATGCCTCCAGATCTTTAAGGCATGAACCACTGCTGCTAACTCAAGATCATGAACTGGATAATTCTTCTCATGTATCTTTAACCGCCTCGAAGCATAAGCGATAACCTTACCATCCTGCATCAATACCGCTCCAAGCCCTGTACGAGATGCGTCACAATAAACTGTATAAGGCCCTGTACCTGTAGGTAGTACCAACACCGGTGCGGTGGTCAAGGCCGTCTTGAGCTTCTGAAAGCTCGCCTCACACTCCTCTGACCACTGAAACTGAACACCCTTCTGGGTCAACCTGGTCATCGGGGCTGCAATAGAAGAAAACCCCTCTACAAAACGACGGTAGTAACCTGCTAATCCCAAGAAACTCCGGATCTCGATCACTGAAGCTGGTCGAGGCCAATTCTGGACTGCCTCAATCTTCTTTGGGTCTACCTAAATACCTTCCACCGATACAATGTGACCCAGAAATGCTACCGAACTCAGCCAGAACTCACATTTAGAAAATTTGGCATATAGTCGGTTATCTTTCAGAGTCTGAAGAACCACTTTGAGGTGTTGCTCGTGCTCTTCCTGGCTGCGGGAGTATACCGGGATGTCATCTATGAATACTATCACGAACAGATCTAAGTAAGGCCTGAATACCCGATTCATCAACTCCATAAATGCTGCTGGGGCATTGGTCAACCCGAAGGACATGACCAAGAACTCATAATGCCCATATCTAGAGCGAAAGGCTGTCTTAGGAATGTCAGCCGCCCTGATCTTCAGCTGATGGTAGCCCGACCTCAAGTCTATCTTAGAGAATACCCTCGCTCCCTGGAGCTGGTCAAACAAATCATCAATCCTCGGCGGTGGATATTTATTTTTGATAGTCACCTTGTTTAACTGCCGGTAATCAATACACATCCGCATCGAGCCATCCTTCTTCTTTACAAATAACACAGGTGCTCCCCAGGGGGAAACACTGGGCCTGATAAAGCCCTTCTCAAGAAGGTCCTGCAACCGATCTTTCAACTCTTTTAGTTCCGGCGGGGCCATACGATAGGGTGGAATAGAGATGGGCTGAGTGCCCGGTGCCAGATCAATACAGAAATCAATATCCCTGTCGGGTGACATGCCCGGCAGGTCTGAAGGAAAAACCTCAGGAAACTCCCGTGCAATAGGGACTGACTCAATGGAAGGAACCTCTGCGCTGGAATCACGAACATAAGCCAGATAAGCTAGACACCCCTTCTCGACCATACGTCGAGCCTTAACATAAGAAATAACAGTGCGAACGGAGTGGCTTGAGGTACCTTTCCACTCTAGTCGGGGTGATTCTGGCAAGGCTAAGGTCACTGTCTTAGCATGGCAATCAAGAATAGCATGATATGGGGACAACCAGTCCATTCCCAATATGACATCAAAATCTACCATATCCAAAAGCAATAGATCAACACGGGTCTCAAGACCCCCAAATATAACTACACACGAACGATGCACCCGATCGACTACAATAGAGTCGCCCACTGGCGTAGCCACATAAACTGGAATATCCAGAGCATAGCTGGGCACAGCCAAATACGGTGCGAAGTAGGAAGACACATAGGAATATGTAGATCCAGGGTCAAATAATACCGAAGCACCTCTGCCACACACAAGAATAGTACCTGTAATCACGGCATCTGATGCCTCTGCCTCTGGCCTGGCCGGTAAAGCATAGAATCGGGGATCTGCACCTCCCCTCTGAGCTGCGTCTCTAGGACGACCATCAACTGGCTGACCTCTACCTCTGGCTGGACGGTCTCCACCTCTACGGTCTCGACCTCTACCTCTATAATCTCTACCCCCGCCTGCGGCTGGCTGGGCAGGCTGAGGGTCAGCTGGGGCCTGAATCATAGGACGAGGACCTCACTGCTTAGAGTTGCCCGCTGCTAGAGGGCAATACCTGATAAAATGACCTGGGACACCACAACTATAGCAACTCTTAGACTGATAGGGCTGTTGGCCCTGATGACCTGAATGGCCTCCACGAACACTCTAAAGAGGCTGAGCATTAATAGGAGGTTGGTTTGAATAATGCCCACGAAAACCACGATCACCTGGTCCACCCTGCGAAGCCTGAAGGGCGGAATGAAAAGGCCTGGAAGACTGGCCTCTATCAAAGGATTCTCTGCTACCAGAGGAAGAACCACCAAACCTGCCTGAATGACGAGGCCTCTTATCCGAAGAATAACCGCCTCCCCTAGCAAGAGCCATCTCAACTCTGCGTGCTGCATTGGCTGCCTCCTGAAATGATATGTCACTCCCCACGCCCATAGCCATCCGGAGTCTAATCGGATGATTAAGCCCATCTATAAACTTGCGGACCCTCTCCCGCTCAGGTGGGAAGTATCACCACCGCATGACGAGCCAAGTCGATAAATCTCGTCTCATACTGTGTAACTGTCATAGTGCCCTGATGGAGGCGCTCAAACTGCCTCCGAAGTACATCCCTCTGAGTAGGAGGGAGAAACTTCTCCATAAATAGTTCCGCAAACTGGTCCCATGATAAAGCTGGGGACCCTGCTGGTCGAGTCGGGCAATAATCTCTCCACCAAGTCTTGGCGGATCCTGCAAGTCTGAAGGTATAGAAGTCAACTCCGTTTGTCTCCACAATTCCCATAGTCTTGAGAATCTCATGGCAACTGAATAAGAAGTCCTGAGGATCCTCTGATGCGGCTCCACCGAATGTAGTGGTAAATAGCTTGGAGAACCGATCAAGCCTCCATAACGAATCGAAGTCATGGCCGTTCCATCACCGGCATGAGTCATGGTACCTGACTGAGTGGCCACAGTCGGGCCGAATGCGGTGCTCGAGGGCCGAGGAGCTACTAGCTCCGGAGTATGAGCGATAGGAGTCCGGGCCCCTCCTCCGGCCTGAGAGTAGCTGGGGCAACCGATAATAAACCCGCTCCGGCAATGTCTGTCCATGAATCCCGCTATTCGACCAAAGCATCACGGAGATCCGGGGTAAACAAGGCCTCTCCTGGGACCTGACTGGGCCCGCTGGAGCTGCCGGAACCGGAACCTCCTCGTCAATCTCAATATGAGGCTCCACCTCGGGAGTAGCTGCCGGGGCCGAGCTCTACCCCTACCACGGCATCTAATACGGCGCCTGGCCCCTGCCCTCGCGGAGGCCGCCCGGGGCTCGGGCCGTTGGTCGACGGACGAAGAAGCGCGTGTCCTCGCCATCCGCGAAAGGACAGAATAGAAATCCAATCGGTAATTGAGGAACAAGTCGCACGACAAGAAAGACAAATGAGGGACTCTTTCCTAGCTCAATAGACTCCTGGAGGACAAGTACGGACGTCTCCGTACCTACCTCTCAAACTCTACTAAGCTTGTTCGTGAGTGGTGAGACCTATGTAACCTAGAGCTCCGATACCAACTTGTCACGACCTGGATTTTCCCCCAACATCGGGATCGTGATGGCACCTACTCGTGGTAGCTAGGCAAGCCACTGTATTCATACTATCCTATTTTTAACACAATTTTAATTAAATAAATGCGGAATACTTTATCGAAATGGAAATAACAAATCACAAGGTGAAAATCATATTGAAATCCTCTACCCAAGACGTGGAGTCACCAACTCACGAACTACTACGGAATACTACACATAAAAGTCTGAAGGAAATATAACATAATTATGTTTGTCTCGGAACAAAGAGACTACAACTAATAACATAAATAAAGAAAGAGACGCCGGGCCTGCGGACGTCTGCAAGCTACCTCGGTCTCAAATATGATCAACTCCCACGCAATCTATTTACTGCTGCTGCTGCTCCTGATCGTAACCCGGACCTGTGCAAAAACGCACAGAAGTGTAGCATCAGCACAACCGACCCCATGTGCTGGTAAGTGCCTGGCCTATCCTGGCGAAGTAGTGACAAGCCTAGGACCAGACACTCCCAGCGAAGTAGTGACAAGCCTAGGACCAGACACTCACATAAACCTGTGCAATTCAATATATATATATATGTGTACCACAAAATAACAAGAAATAATCAAGTATTAACACAATAAGGAATACCTTAAAGAATTCAACAATTAATCACAATTAATAATTTCACAAGGAAAAACAAAGTATAATGTAAACACAAGTAATATCACTTCAAGAAATAGCAAGCGGTTGCACGGCATCACCCTTCGTGCTTTTACTCTCATCCTCACATCCATAGTACGGCATGATCCTTCGTACATGGTTCAATAACGGGGCACGGCATGATCCTTCGTGCATAATCAATAATAGGGCACGGCATGATCCTTCGTGCATAATCAATAATAGGGCACGGCATGATCCTTCGTGCATAATCAATAATAAACATGGCACGGCATTAACCTTCGTGCATAAATAAATAAACATGGCACGGCATCACCCCTCGTGCATTATCACTCTTCCTCACCCAAATAACAATCACAGTTAAGGGCAAAGAAAGAAACAGTAATTCATAAACCGTCCCATCAAGGGCAATCAATAATTTTCTTCACAACAAGTCCCAACAAGGGAGAACAATAACAATTCATCTGTAATATATCTCAAATAATCATTTTCCAACGACTCACGGTCATACTAGACGCCAGTGTATGGATGCTCGTCACCACAGCCCATACACCGCACTCGATCACATAACACATAACACATAATCTTATTCCCTCAAGCTAGGATAGAACAAACACTTACCTCGAATGATTACGAACAATTCACTCCGTGGAAATGTCTTTTCTTTCAATTTGGCTCCAATCCAACCGTATCTATACACAATTGATTTAATATCATCAATTCTACTCAACAAACTAATTCTTAATACCAAATACAACTTTTACAACATTCTGTCATGAATAGTGAATTTCAACCCCGGGCCCACATGGTCGGAATTCGGGGTTAGGACCAAAATCCGGTTACCCATTCCCCCACGAGTTCATATATATAATTTGTTTCAAAATCGGACCTCAATTCGAGGTCCAATTCCCCAATTTATGAAAAACCCTATTTTCTAACAAAAACAAGAATTTTACCATGAAAATCTTTGATTTCTTATGAAAAACATGTTTAATGATGTTAGGAATTGAAAGAATTAAGTAAAAAGTGACTTACAATCATTTTGATGAAGAAGAAATCCTTGAAGAATCGCAAATGGGTGTTTTGGTTTTGTAAAATGTGAAGAAATGACTGAAATTCGTGTTTTTCGGGTCTCTGTGTTCGCATTTGCGAACATGGGTTCGCAATTGCGAACCCCGACCAATTTCTGGAGTTTGAAAATTAAGCTAAGGGTGGGAAGTTCGCATTTGCGAACATTTGTTCGCATTTGCGAACACATGCCGTATAAGGCAGTGTTCGCATTTGCGAACAATGGTTCGCATTTGCGAACCAAGGCATAATGGGGAATGTTCGCATTTGCGAACTTTGGTTCGCATTTGCGAACATAGGCTGGCACTGGGGACCTTCGCAAATGCGAACAATTGTTCGCATTTGCGAACAAGGCTGGGCCAAAGGGGGCTTCGCATTTGCGATGAATGTTCGCATTTGCGAGCCCGTCCCCCTTCGCAATTGCGAGAAAACTTCGCAATTGCGAAGCCAACAGCTGGGTGAAAAACCAGCAGTTCAAAATTCAGATTTTCATCCAACGGCCTATCAAATCTTTACCCGAGCTCCCCGGGCTCCAAACCAAACATGTACACAACCTCAAAAACACATTATGGACTTGTTCGTGCGATCATATCGCCAATATCACTTCGTTTTAATCAAATCAAGCCTCAAACTCATGATTTTCATACTTTTGATTTTCAAAACTTCTTAACATTGGAACTCAAGGTCCAAAACATCTCAAACGACATCCAAATGTCACCAAACTTTACAGAAATCACATATATAATATTTAAGACTTGTACCGGGCGTCGGAACCAAAATACGAGCCCGATACCAAGGTCAATTAATTTATTTCCTTTAATAATTGCATCAAAAACAATTTCACATAAAAATTCATAACTTGGGCTCTAGGCCTCAGGAATTCGACTCCGGACACATGTCCAAGTCCCATATTTTCCTACGGACCTCCCGGGACCATCCAAATCTCGGGTCCGGATCCGTTTACCAAAAATATTGACCGAAGTCAACCATATCAATATTAATATCATTTTTATCCAAATTTCTCATAGAATTCATATTTTCTATCATAAAATCTTTCCGGCTACATGCTCGGATCGTGCACGTGAATCGAGGCAACATAGAATGAGGTTTTCAAGGCCTCAGAAGCTTGAAATGATTAATTAAATAAGTGAAGACCCTTTGGGTCGTCACAAAAGGAGACCATAGTGTCATTGTAAAATCAGCAGAAAATCCAGTGTAAAAGAGTTTAGTAAAAATCCAGAATCATACCCAAACACGGATATCCGTATTTGGTTCAGAGATTCAAAGTTGGTCTGAAAGAGTTAGGAGTTATAAAAATAAAACCCTAGTTCAAGAAAATCACAATGTAAATATGAGAGGGCAAGCAATTGAATCGAAAACATGTTTAGGGGTTTCAGAAAAGAACTGAAATTTCTGACATGCTTCTTTCAACAACAGGTCTTATGAGAAACATGATAGCAAAGTAACATGCAAAAATAGTAGAAGGGTTCAAAGCAAACAGAGTGAAAGAAACTAATTCGAAGCATAATGAGAAAAGACCAATGAGAACAGTAGAAAAGCACGCTAAGAAGTTTTAGAAGAAATTTTAAACAGAGCTCAATAGAAAGATCTTAATGAGGAAACTTAAGAACTTATTAATGAAAAATACAGTAGGAGAAGCATAAGAACTCAGTAGAAAAGCATACGAGAACATAGTATAGGAAAACACAACAGAGAAAACATACAAGAGCTTGGTAGAAAAAAAGCACAAAAACACAATAGAAAAGCATACGAGAACATAATATAGGAAAACATAGCAAGAGAAGCATACATGAACATGGTAAAAGAAAATACAAGAGCACCATAGAGGCAAATACACACGAAAGAAAAAGAAAGTCAAAAAACACTTTGTTGGCCCAAGTTCAGTTGAAGTTTTGAAGATTGACTAATGAACTCAGGGAAGGACCTGGTCCATCTTGAGATAAAAAGTTAGTCATAAATATTTCACATGGAAGGCACATGAGGAAGATATATATTGAAGATTACGCAGCTAATATCTTCTGAACGGAATCGAAAAGGTTGCGTTGAGTTCTAAGGAGGACAGTCTCCTTATGATAAGAGAACATAATCCTAAGCTAGGATAAGGATGGTAGTTTGTATTGGTTAAGGACTCAAATCAACTAAGGATAAGCATTGGAGTCTTGATCAAACTCTAACTGCTAATCTATTAATTAACCAAGTTGTTCTCTTTTACAGGTAATGCACATAAGCAGAATTTAAGCATATTTGAGAGCAAAAAGATCAGGTCAGATTTGCAAGCAACATATGCGAGATACAAGTGTTCACGTCTGAAGCTACATGAACTAAGATAGAAGAACCAGTTTCATCATTGTGTTTATTCTAAGTCTAGTTCAATTGTAGTAGGTTTTCATATTGTACCTTTCAGCTTTCTTGGAAGCAATTGTATTAGGTGCCCTGAGTATTCAAGTTAGGGTTAACTTGAAAGTATTGCAATAATTGAGGTTGTGTGCACACTAGATTAGAGTTAATCCTTAGGTTTACAAAGAGTTTTGTAAATGCAATTTTTGGCTCAATGATTTTAGTAGAGTTTGGGAAAATCTTATTGAGTAGTAGGTCACAGTTTTTTTACCTTTTTGTGCCAGGTATTTTCCACGTAAAAATCTCTGTGCACTTTACTTTCAGTATTTATTATTCCGCAAACTGCTTTAGTTAGAACACTTAGAAGAACCAGGTTCTTCAAACGCGAAAATTAGGTACCACACAAATCACCCCCATATTATGTGGTATTGACGTTTATAACATCAATTAGTATCAGAGCGGGTTACCTTGAAGAGGTTAACACTTTAGGAAAAGATCAACATGAGTGCACCGCCCGGGAACTAGGAAGGGCAATCCACTACCAGGCCCCCTCTCTTCAATGGCCTCTACTACTCCTGGTGGAAAAACAGAATGAGAGACCATATCATGGGCGAATACTATGAGCTATCTTCACCGATGGTCCTTTAGCCACAACCAAGAAGAATGCTGAGGGATTGAATGTTCCAAAGATAAGAGCAGATTGTACTGCTGAAGATCTAAGGAAATGAGAGAAAAATGCAAAAGCCAAGAAATGGCTAGTGTGTGGACTTAGTCCTGATGAGTATAGCAGGATTCAAGGTTGTACTACTGCCAAGGAGATTCGGGACACTTTACAAGTGGCTTATGAAGGAATACCTCAGGTGAAGAGGTCAAGAGGAACACTGTTGTATTCTCAATATGAGAATTTTACTATGAAGGATGAAGAAACTATCCAAGAGATGTATACCCGGTTCACTACATTGACAAATGAACTTGAGTCTCTTGGAAGGATTATCCTGGAAGAAGACAAGGTGGAGACGATTCTAACTAGAGTTCTGCCAATCTCCTGGGAAAGCAAAATCACTGCTATTCAGGAATCTAAAAACATTGTTACTTTAAAATTGGATGAACTGATTGAAAATCTCACTGCCTATGAATTGAGAAGGCAAACATTAAATATGGATGCTCCAAAGAAATAAAGAAGTCTGGCTCTCAAAATTTGAGAAGGATCAGATCTTGAAGATGATGAAATGGCTGTGATAACCAGAGATTTCCAGAAATATCTTATGAGAGGAAAGGGTTCTTCAAAAGGAACAACATTCAGCAAACCTAGGGCTCCTAAGAAACAAACCAATAAGGGGTGTTACAAGTGTGGGAAGACTGAATGCCACATTAGAAACTGCCCTCAATTGGAGGTTGAATGGAAGAAAGAAAGAGTAGAAAGAAGAAACAGGAAGAAGGAACAGGTTCAACCAAAAAGGAACAAGGGATCAACTAAAGATATGGTTGCTGCATGGGGAAAAACATCAGATGGAGACTCAGAAAATGAAGCTAAAGATGAGCAAACTCTTATGGCCATCAGAGAATTAGAAGATGAACAGGAGGTAAGTATTCTACACCTTAAAGAAAATGTTAAGTTCTTGTCTAAAGAAAAATTGGTTGATCTACTGATGGACTTCATAGACGAGTCTGAAATAACAAACAGTGAGAAGGATGTTCTGTCTAGGGAATGTATTATCCTAGAAGAAAAATGTAAAAGGTTAGAGTCTAGGGCTAATGTGAGTGACAACATGTGACGACCCGGCCCGTCGTCACGGTAATTACCACCCTGTTATGTTGAAATTGTATGTTTTATGCTTTTATATCAGTGTTAAAGTCCATCGGGTGAGTTAGGAGTGATTTGAATTGAAAATGAGGCATATAGCCTTTTTGAAGGAGACTTGAATAAGGAAAAGTCAACCCGGAATTGACTATTTGGTTAGACTGCTCGGAATCAGGTTCTGATGATTTAGTTAGTTCCGGGAGGTGATTTGTGACTTAGGGGAGCGATCGGAATTGAATTTGGAGGTCCGATGTAGAAATAGGCTTGAATTGGCTAAGGTTGAATTTTGGCGAAATCCGAACGGTAGGTGAGATTTTGATCCGGGGGTCGGAATGGAATTCCGACAGTTGCAATAGCTTCGTTAGGTGATTTTGGATGTGCCTGCAAAATTTCAGGTCATTCGGACGTCGTTTGGTCGGGTTTTTGATCGAATGTGTAATTCGGAAAGTTTTAAGAAATTTAGGCTTGAATCCGTGTGTAATTGGTGATTTTGATGTTTAGGATGGTGTTTTTATGATTGGAACAAGTTCGTATCGTGCTTTGGGGTATGTTGGTGGTTTTCGTTGGGGTCCCGGGGGCCTCGGGGTGAATCCGGACCATCATCCGGCATTTGGAAGCAAGAAAAGACCTGCTGTAATCTGCAGATCACTGGGCAGTGATTTGGCCTTCGCGTTCGCGAGGGCACGGCCCGCGTTCGCGTAGGCCAAGTTCAGCAGGCATCGCGTTCGCGAGTGGGGTATCGCGTTCGCGTATTGGAAAGGCTGGGAAGCTTCGCGGACACGTGAGTGAAGGTCGCGTTCGCGTATGAGGGAGTTAGGACTCATCGCGTTCGCGTGAGTTTAGACCGCGATAGCGAAGAAGGAATTGGCGAGGCCACGCGTTCGCATGGGAGACTACGCGTTCGCGTAGAGTAATAATCCGGAGGCTGGGCAGTTGACCTTCACGAACGCGTGAAGGAGTGACGCGTTCGCGATGAAGAAGAGGAAAAAGGCATCGCGTTCGCGTGAGAGGTGTCGTGAACGCGATGAAGAAAATAGGCTGGCAGTGAAGTTAAGTTCAGAACAGAACAGGTCGCGGGTTTAATACCCAAAACCCCCATTTTTGAGTTCCAAGAGAAGAAATTGACGGGAGATTGCTGGGAAATCATCGGGGTTTCGTTGGAGGTAAGTTTTGTGGCTTAATTACATCATTTTAACATGAAATCATTGGTTAAATTTATGTAAATGGAAGATTTAAGGTGGGTTTGAGCCCTAGGCCTAAATTGAAGAAAAACACCGATTTGAGTGGGCAAATGGAGTCCGATTTTGGTAAATTTTATATGCCTAGACTCGTATCGAGATGAGGGTTCCGAATATGTGACTTTTGTAATTTTTCGACAAGCGTACCGAAAGTCGAGTTTTGACAACTTTGGGAATTTTGATGTAAATTGAGTTGTTTTGATTGGGTGTCGTCCCATTGGCCTAATTTGTTGTATTTCTACTGTATTTGATCAGATTCTACGCGTGCGGAGCTTGATTCTCGTGGCAAGGGCATTGCGGAGTAGTCGTCGCGCCGTATTGAGGTGAGTAATAGATGTGGGTGATGACCAGCGGGTTCGAAACCCCGGTATACCACTTTGTGACGCTGTATAGCGGCGAGACACGCACACTCTCGAGAGTGCGGGGTCGATCATGAACTGGAGACTATATATTAGTCCGACCTGTTGATACTGTATTATTGGCTATTCTCGAGCCGTTGAACCCCTTCTTGGGCGGTTGAGTATACTTGTGGGCCGTGAGCCGGTTATTGGATCCCGCGAGGATCGTTATAATTGTCTTATCATATAGACATGCTAGTTTACTACTAGTCCGCAGCTATTTCTGTTATTATGCTAATTCCAATCTCTGGAACTTGATATTACTGTTTTCCAACTGAAAAATGATAAAAAGAGTTTTCAAAAACTACTTTTGAGCCTGCGAGGTTGTATCTGCATATTAGCTGACTAGTAGTGGATCGGGCTGCGCGCCGCAGTGAGATATATATGTTGGATCGGGCTGCACGCCGCAGTAAATCTCTATGAGATGTGCTTGGGCTGTAGGAGCCCCTCCGGAGTCTGAACCCCCACAGTGAGCACGGGTACCCAAAATTGGAGTCGGGCTACGCGCCGTAGCGGTCATTTCATGCATTGCATTGCATTTAGCTACACCTACTAGCTGTTATACTTGTTGTTGATATTGTTGGCTCTCTACTGTTGATATTGAATTGTTACAGGGTATTAATTACAGCTTTACATTGTGCTTTACTGTGGATTTCTTATCTACGCTGTCTTACCCCTGTTTATTACCACTGAGTCTGGCACTACTCATTTTACTCCCTGCACCTTGTGTGCAGATCCAGGTACCTCTCAGCAGACTTGATTCGGTAGCTACTTGGAGGCATTGTGCGGGATAGTCGAGGTAGCTGCAGCGTCCGCAGGACCTGACTCCCCTTCTAGTTGTCATTTCTTATCTTGTTGTCTTTCCTTTCCGCACTGAGTTGTTATAAACTTTATTACACTTATGTTCTTTAGAGGCTCATGACTCTTGACCCTTCGGTCTATGAGAGTTAGTATATTTTGGGACTTGGTTTCCCCGCTGTTGGTATAAGTATTACTATTGTCTCATATTTTGAAATGCTTAAATGGGTTGAAGAGAGCTTCTAGCTCCGTTGTTGATATTGATTGGTCAGGCTGGCTTAGCAATGTGCTGGGCGCCATCACGACCGGATTTGGGGTCGTGACAAGTTGGTATCAAAGCCTAGGTTTACTAGGCCTCGTGAGTCTTGAGCCGGTTAGTAGAGTCTTGTGGATCGGTACGGGGACGCTCGTACTTATCCTCGAGAGGCTGCGAACCTTTAGGAAAACTTCACTTTTCTTGAACTTCTATACAATTTTGTTGTTCCGAGAACTTAACTTCTATATTCTATTCTCTCGCGGATGGCGAGAACGCGAGCATCGGGACGAGGTGGACGACCTCCATTGCCACCGTTAGAGGCCGTGGGCGCGGTCGTGCTAGAGGTAGAGGTAGGGCGGGCGAGGTAGTGCCGGCCGACCCGCCCGTTGTACCAGTTCAGGAGCAGGCCCCGGTGGTTGATGCTCCGGCGGTCCCAGTTCGGGGCCGGACTATATCTATTGCTATTCCCGGTCTTCGGGAGACTCTTGCTCGGATATTATCGGTGTGTTCGGTTTGGCTCGGGTAGTTTCGGCTACCGTTATCGCAGCGACATCTCGGTCGGGGGTGGTCGGCGGACCCTGCAGCTCGCACACCGACCCGGTTGTTCGGGGACTTCGGACACCGAGGCGGTCCCCGCTCGGTGGTTGCAGCTGGTTATTCCTCCGATCGCACCGAGCTCCGGCTCCGAGCATATGGTTCGAGGTTATGCCCGATGACGAGCGGCGTCGTCTCGAGAGATTTAGCAGGCTTCAACCACCCTATTTTAGTGGCGCCGAGGGCGAGGATGCCCGGGGTTTCTTGGATAAGTGTCAAGAAGATGTTGCGTACGGCTGGTATTCTTGAGTCCGGCGGAGTTTCATTTACTACATTTCAGTTTAACTGGTCCCGCATTTGATTGGTGGGAGGAGTTTGAGAGGCGTAGGCCTACGGGAGCATCACCTCTCACATGGCAGCAGTTCTCACTCTCTTTCTAGAGAAATATGTACCTCGGTCTCGTCGCGAGGAGCTACGTCGCCGGTTCGAGTGGTTGATTCAGGGCGACATGTCTGTGACCCAGTATGAGCTTAGATTCACTCGGTTGGCTAGGCATGCCACATGGATGATCCCCACCTGATAGGGAGAGGATCAGGAGGTTCATTGATCGCCTCAACTACTCTATCCGTATTCTTATGACCAGCGAGCGAGTTCTGTCATCATCGTTTGAGCAGGTTGCCGATATGGCACGCTCCATTGAGGCGGATCGTCGCCGAGAGAGAGAGGAGCGGGAGGCGAAGAGGCCTCGTGGTTCTGGTAGTTTCAGTGGTGCTCCGTCCAGAGAGCATTCCCAGCAGAGCAGGAGGTCGCTCATCTAGACCTTCTCATTCAGGCCGCCCAGAGCAGAGCGGAGGTTCTTATGGTCGTGGTCGACGGGGATTTCAGCAGGGTCAGTCATCACTTAGTGCCCTCCCAGCCCAGAGTGCAACACCTACTTCTCCAGCACCAGGTGCATGTTATGAGTGTGGTGAGTTTGGCCACGTGAGGAGACAGTGCCCTCGACTACGTAGCGGCAGGACTCAGCAGAGGGATCAGCCCTCCTCTTCAGCACCATCTCAGTTTAGTAGAGGTGGAGGTCAGTCTTCTCGTGGTCGCCCCGGGGGCGAGGAGAGATCTGGTGGAGGCCAGGCACGGTTTTATGCACTTCCTGACAGGCGTGATGCAGTTGCCTCCGATGCAGTGATTACAAGTATCATTTATGTCTGTCACAGAGATGCCTCTGTTCTATTTGATCCAGGGTCCACATATTCTTACGTGTCCTCTTATTTTGCACATCACTTGGGTGCGACTCGTGGTAGTCTTGATTTACTTGTTCATGTATCCACCCCCGTGGGTGATACGATTGTTGTGGATCATGTCTATAGATCCTTGTGTTATATCTATTGGGGGTCTGGAGACCCAGGCAGATTTGTTATTATTGGGTATGGTGGATTTTGATGTTATATTGGGTATGAACTGGTTGTCTCCGTACCATGCTATATTGGACTGTCATGCTAAGACAGTTACATTGGCCATTCCTGGTATTTCTCAGATTGAGTGGCGGGGTTCGACCAATTTCGTCCCTAACCGTGTTATTTCATTCTTAAAAGCTCAGAAGATGGTTGAAAAAGGGTGTTTATCGTACTTAGCTTTTGTGAGAGATGTGGGAGCCGAGTCTCCTAGCATTGATTATGTACCTGTTGTGAGGGACTTCCCAGATGTATTCCCCTCAGACCTGCCGGGCATGCCGCCGGACAGGGATATTGATTTTGGCATTGACTTGGTGCCGGGCACTTAGCCTATATCCATTCCTCCTTATCGGATGGCACCAGCTGAGTTGAAAGAACTAAAAGAGCAACTTCAAGAACTTCTGGATAAGGGTTTCATCCGTCCTAGTGTGTCTCCGTGGGGTGCGCCGATATTATTTGTTAAAAAGAAAGATGGTTCCATGCGAATGTGTATTGATTATAGGCAATTGAACAAAGTGACAGTGAAGAACAAGTACCCTCTACCGCGCATAGATGATTTGTTTGATCAGTTACAGGGTGCGAGGGTGTTTTCTAAGATCGATCTTCGTTCGGGCTATCATCAGCTGAAGATCGGGGACTCGGATATTATGAAGACTGCATTCAGGGACCCGATATGGTCATTATGAGTTTCTTGTGATGTCGTTTGGGGTGACCAACGCCCCAGCAGCATTTATGCATCTGATGAACAGTGTGTTCAGGCCTTATTTGGATTCATTTGTGATTGTGTTCATTGATGACATTCTAGTCTACTCCCGTAGTCAGGAGGAGCATGCTCAGCATTTGAGTATTGTGTTGCAGAGATTGAGGGAGGAGAAGCTATATGTTAAATTCTCCAAGTGCGAGTTTTGGCTCGAGTCCGTAGCATTTCTGGGACATGTGGTGTCTCGTGATGGTATTCAGGTTGATCCTAAGAAGATAGAGGCGGTGCAGAGTTGGCCTAGACCGTCCTCAGCTACAGAGATCAGGAGTTTTCTTGGTTTGGCGGGATATTATCGCTGGTTTGTTCGGGGATTTTCATCCATTGCTTCTTCATTGACTAAATTGACCCAGAAGGGTGCACCATTCGTGTGGTCGGATGAGTGCGAGGAGAGCTTTCAGAAGCTCAAGACAGCTTTGACCACAGCTCCAGTGTTAGTATTGCCATCGGCTTCGGGTTCATATACCGTTTATTGTGATGCCTCGAGAGTGGGGATAGGTTATGTGTTGATGCAGGAAGGAAAGGTAATTGCTTATGCTTCTCGGCAGTTGAAGCCGCATGAGAAGAACTATCCTGTTCATGACTTGGAGCTAGTCGCCATTGTTCATGCCTTGAAGATTTGGAGGCACTATTTGTACGGTGTGTCTTGTGAGGTGTATACCGAGCATCGTAGTCTCCAGGCACTTGTTCAAAGAGAAAGACCTTAATTTGAGACAGCGGAGATGGCTTGAGTTGTTGGAAGGATTATGACATTACTATATTATATCATCCAGGGAAGGCCGATATGGTGGCCGATGCTTTGAGCCGGAAGGCGATCGGTATGGGGAGCTTGGCATATATTCCAGGTCGAGGAGAGGCCATTTGCTTATGATGTTCAAGTGCTAGCCAATCGGCTAGTGAGGTTAGATATTTCGGAGCCCGGGCAGGGTATTGGCTTGTGTTGTATCTCGGTCGTCTCTATATGATCGTATTCGTGAGCGCCAATATGATGATGCACATTTGGCTGTCCTGAGGGACAGAGTTCGGCATGATGATGCTAGAGATGTCACCATTGATAGTGACGGCGTATTGAGGATGCGGGGCCGGATATGTGTGCCCAATGTTGATGGCCTTCGTGAGTTGATTCTGGAAGAGGCCCATAGCTCGCGGTATTCTATCCATCCAGTGGAGCCGCTAAGATGTATCAAGATTTGAAACAACACTATTGGTGGAGAAAGATGAAAATGGACATTGTCGGACATGTAGCACGGTGCCTCAGCTGTCAGCAGGTTAAGTACGAGCATCGAGAGGCCGGTGGTGTATTTCGGCGCAATGTGAGAGGATCACTATGGACTTTGTTACTGGACTCCCTCGGACGGCGAGGAAGTTTGATTCTGTATGGGTGATTGTGGATAGACTGACCAAGTCAGCTCACTTCATTCCAGTTAGTACTACCTACTCATCGGAGCGGTTGGCAGCGATCTTTATTTGAGAGATTGTTCGGTTGCATGGAGTTCCACTGTCTATCATATCCGACAGGGGTACTCAGTTCACTTCTCAGTTTTGGAGAGCATTTCAGCGAGAGATGGGTACGCGGGTTGAGTTGAGTACAGCATTTCACCCCCAGACAGACGGGACAGTCTGAGCGCACTATTCAGATCTTGGAGGATATGTTGCGAGCTTGTGTGATTGATTTTGGTGGTTCGTGGGATGAGTTCCTACCACTTGCTGAGTTTGCCTACAACAACGGTTATCAGTCGAGTATTCAGATGGCCCCGTATGAGGCATTGTATGGCAGACGGTGTAGATCCCCCGTGGGATGGTTTGAGCCTGGTGAGGTTAGATTGATAGGGACTGAGTTAGTCCGGGATGCTCTAGATAGAGCAAAGTTGATCCAGGAGAGGCTTCGTACAGCACAGTCTCGTTAGAAGAGTTATGCGGACCGTAGAGTTCGAGAGTTGTCTTTCATGGTTGGTGACAGAGTATTGTTGAAGATTTCACCTATGAAGGGTGTCATGAGTTTTGGGAAGAAAGGAAAGTTGAGTCCCAGGTACATTGGTCCTTTTGAGATACTTAGGAGAGTTGAAGAGGTGGCATATGAGTTGGCCTTGCCGCCCAGCTTATCCAGCGTTCATCCAGTATTCCATGTGTCTATGCTCTGGAAGTACATTGGATATTCGTCTCATGTATTGGATTTCAGCACCATTCAGCTTGATGGTGATCTATCCTATGATGTGGAGCCTATTGCCATTTTGGGACGGCAGGTGAGAAAATTGAGGTCTAAGGAGATTGCATCGGTTAAGGTTCAGTGGAGAGGTCGACCCGTGGAGGAGGCCACTTTGGAGGTCGAGCGGGAGATGCGGAGCAAATACCCTCACTTGTTTGAGACTTCAGGTATGTTTCTTGACCCGCTCGAGGACGAGCGTTTGTTTAAGAGGGGGAGAATGTGACGACCCGGCCCGTCGTCACGGTAATTACCACCCTGTTATGTTGAAATTGTATGTTTTATGCTTTTATATCAGTGTTAAAGTCCATCGGGTGAGTTAGGAGTGATTTGAATTGAAAATGAGGCATATAGCCTTTTTGAAGGAGACTTGAATAAGGAAAAGTCAACCCGGAGTTGACTATTTGGTTAGAGTGCTAGGAATCACGTTCTGATGATTCGGTTAGTTTCGGGAGGTGATTTGTGACTTAGGGGAGCGATCGGAATTGAATTTGGAGGTCCGGTGTAGAAATAGGCTTGAATTGGCTAAGGTTGAATTTTGGCGAAATCCGAACGGTAGGTGAGATTTTGATCCGGGGGTCGGAATGGAATTCCGACAGTTGCAGTAGCTTCGTTAGGTGATTTTGGATGTGCCTGCAAAATTTCAGGTCATTCGGACGTCGTTTGGTTGGGTTTTTGATCGAATGTGTAATTCGGAAAGTTTTAAGAAATTTAGGCTTGAATCCGTGTGTAATTGGTGATTTTGATGTTTAGGATGGTGTTTTTATGATTGGAACAAGTTCGTATCGTGTTTTGGGGTATGTTGGTGGTTTTCGTTGGGGTCCGGGGGCCTCGGGGTGAATCCGGACCATCATCCGGCATTTGGAAGCAAGAAATGATCTGCTGTAAATTGTAGATCACTGGGCAGTGATTTGGCCTTCGCGTTCGCGAGGGCACGGCCCGTGTTCGCGTAGGCCAAGTTCAGCAGGCATTGCGTTCGCGAGTGGGGTATCGCGTTCGCGTATTGTAAAGGCTGGGAAGATTCGCGGACGCGTGAGTGAAGGTCGCGTTCGCGTATGAGGGAGTTAGGACTCATCGCGTTCGCGTGAGTTTAGACCGCGATCGCGAAGAAGGAATTGGCGAGGCCACGCGTTCGCGTGGGAGACTACGCGTTCGCGTAGAGTAATAATCCGGAGGCTGGGAAGTTGACCTTCGCGAACGCATGAAGGAGTGACGCATTCGTGATGAAGAAGAGGAAAAAGGCATCGCGTTCGCGTGAGAGGTGTCGCGAACGCGATGAAGAAAATAGGCTGGCAGTGAAGTTAAGTTCAGAACAGAACCAGTCGCGGGTTTAATACCCAAAACCCCCATTTTTGAGTTCCAAGAGAAGAAATTGACGGGAGATTGCTGGGAAATCATCGGGGTTTCATTGGAGGTAAGTTTTGTGGCTTAATTACATCATTTTAACATGAAATCCTTGGTTAAATCCCTGTAAATAGAAGATTTAAGGTGGGTTTGAGCCCTAGGCCTAAATTGAAGAAAAACACCGATTTGAGTGGGCAAATGGAGTCCGATTTTGGTAAATTTTATATGCCTAGACTCGTATCGAGATGAGAGTTCCGAATATGTGACTTTTGTAATTTTTTGACAAGCGTACCGAAAGTCGGGTTTTGACAACTTTGGGAATTTTGATGTAAATTGAGTTGTTTTGATTGGGTGTCGTCCCATTGGCCTAATTTGTTGTATTTCTACTGTATTTGATCAGAATTCTACGCATGCGGAGCTTGATTCTCGTGGCAAGGGCATTGCGGAGTAGTCGTCGCGCCCTATTAAGGTGAGTAATAGATGTGGGTGATGACCAGCGGGTTCGAAACCCCGGTATACCACTTTGTGACGCTGTATAGCGGTGAGACACGCACACTCTTGAGAGTGCGGGGTCGATCATGAACTGGAGACTATATATTAGTCCGACCTATTGATGAAGAAGAGGAAAAAGGCATCGCGTTCGCGTGAGAGGTGTCGCGAACGCGATGAAGAAAATAGGCTGGCAGTGAAGTTAAGTTCATAACAGAACCAGCCGCGGGTTTAATACCCAAAACCCCCATTTTTGAGTTCCAAGAGAACAAATTGACGGGAGATTGCTTGGGAAATCATCGGGGTTTCGTTGGAGGTAAGTTTTGTGGCTTAATTACATCATTTTAACATGAAATCATTGGTTAAATTTCTGTAAATGGAAGATTAAAGGTGGGTTTGAGCCCTAGGCCTAAATTGAAGAAAAACACTGATTTGAGTGGGCAAATGGAGTCCGATTTTGGTAAATTTTATATGCCTAGACTCGTATCGAGATGAGGGTTCTGAATATGTGACTTTTGTAAATTTTCGACAAGCGTACCGAAAGTCGGGTTTTGACAACTTTGGGAATTTTGATGTAAATTGAGTTGTTTTGATTGGGTGTCGTCCCATTGGCCTAATTTGTTGTATTTCTACTGTATTTGATCGGATTCTACACGTGCGGAGCTTGATTCTCGTGGCAAGGGCATTGCGGAGTAGTCGTCGCGCCGTATTGAGGTGAGTAATAGATGTGGGTGATGACCGGCGGGTTCGAAACCCCGGTATACCACTTTGTGACGTTGTATAGCGGCGAGACACGTACTCTATTCTCGAGCCGTCGAACCTCCTTCTCGGATGGTTGCATATATATATATTGTGATAATGGCCACTCTTGAGCCGAGGAACCCCCTTCTTGGGCGGTTGAGCATACTTGTGGGCCGTGAGCCAGTTATTGGATCCCGCGAGGATCGTTATAATTGTCTTATCATATAGACATGCTAGTTTACTACTAGTCGGCAGCTATTTCTGTTATTATGCTAATTCCAATCTCTGGAACTTGATATTACTGTTTTCCAACTGAAAAATGATAAAAGAGTTTTCAAAAACTACTTTTGAGCCTGCGAGGCTGTATCTGCATATTAGCTGCCTGTGAGGCTGTATTTGCATTTAGCTGACTAGTAGTGGATCGGGCTGCATGCCGCAGCGTATATTCATGATATTGTACTTGGGCTGTAGGAGCCCCTCCGGAGTCTGAACCCCCACAGTGAGCACGGGTACCCAAATTGGATCAGGCTACGTGTCGTAGCGGTCATTTCATGCATTGCATTGCATTTAGCTACACCTGCTAGTTGTTATACTTGTTGTTGATATTGTTGGCTCTCTATTGCTGATGTTGAACTGTTACAGGATATTAATCACAGCTTTACATTGTCCTTTAACGTGGATTTCTTATCTACGTTGTCTTGCCCTTGTTTATTACCACTGAGTCTGGCAGTACTCATTTTACTCCATGCACCTTGTGTGTAGATCCTAGTACCTCTCAGCAGACTTGATTCGGTAGCTACTTGGAGGCATTGTGCGGGATAGTCGAGGTAGCTGCAGCGTCCGCAGGACCTGACTCCCCTTCTAGTTGTCATTTCTTATCTTGTTGTCTTTCCTTTCCGCACTGAGTTGTTATAAACTTTATTACACTTATGTTCTTTAGAGGCTCATGACTCTTGACCCTTCGGTCTATGGGAGTTAGTATATTTTGGGACTTGGTTTCCCCGTTGTTGGTATAAGTATTACTATTGTCTCATATTTTGAAATGCTTAAATGGGTTAAAGAGAGCTTCTAGCTCCGTTGTTGATATTGATTGGTCAGGCTAGCTTAGCAATGTGCTGGGCGCCATCACGACCGGATTTGGGGTTGTGACACAACACAAATACTGAGTTGAAGAACCAGGTTCATCAACTTGAAAATAAGATCCTAGAACTTAGATTTGAAAATATTAAACTGAAATTAGGGACAGGAAAGAAAAAGGTTGATCAATAATTTCTCACCCTAGAAGAAAATCTAGGAAAAATGAAAGATGAACTGTACAAGAACGATGAATTGATTAAAGTCCTAAAAGAAGATTTAGGAAAGGTAAAGCATGAACTAGACAGAACACGCAATTGGAACAAGGCTTCTGATGCACTCTCATGGTTGCAAGAACATCATAGTAGCAACAAGAGAGAACTTGGATTTGGGACACAAGCTCCAAAATGGGATCCCAAAAACAAGTATCTCACACTTCCTGAGAATAAGATCTGCACACACTGTGGTAAGACTGGCCATTATAAAAATGAATGTAATGCAAGAGAAAAGGCCAGTCAAAAGAACAAAGCCTTTGTTCAAGAAAAGCACAATCTGCCTGGTTGGGCAAAGAAAAATTTAATTCATCCTTTTGCCCATATAAAGGGACCCTAACTAGTTTGGGTTCCTAAGACTAACCTATGATTTCTTTTTGCAGGTCCAAGTGAAGGGAAGTAGCCAAATATAGTACATGGATAGTGGCTACTCAAAACATATGACTGGTAACAAGAACCAGTTCCTTTCACTTGAGAACCTAAAAGAAGGTAATGTCTCCTTTGGAAATGGATAGAAATGTGAGATCATTGGAGTTGGAAAGGTAGGAAAGATAGACTCTCATTCCATTGAGGATGTCTATTTGATAAGTGTGTCACAACTGTGTGACAGAGGTAACCTTGTGGCTTTCACTTCCACAAAATGTTTTGTAATTAGCCTTACTACTGACAAGATTGTTTTGCATGGAAGGAGAGCCAACAATATCTACATTGTAGATCTGTCAACTCTCTCTGAAAATGAACTCACTTGCTTGAGTGTGTTTGGCACAAAAGACTTGGCCATGCCAGTCTAAATTAATTGAACAAATTACTCTCCAAGGACTTGGGGATAGGGTTACCTAATATCAAGTTCAAGAAAGACAAAGTTTTTTAGGCATGTGCAAAAGGGAAGCAGGTAAGGTCATCCTTCAAACCTAAGAAAATGGTAAGTACGTCCAAGACGTTGGAACTGGTTCATATAGATCTATGTAGTCGAGTGAGAGCCATGAGCAGAGGTGGTAAAAGATATGTAATGGTGCTCGTTGATGATTATTCTAGATTTACGTAGGTGTTGTTTCTAACTTCTAAAGATGAAACATTTGAAATGTTCACCGCTTTTGTTAGAAAAACTCAGAAACAATTAGGAAATCAACTTGCATACATTAGGTCCGATCATGAATTGAATTGAAAATGCAAAGTTTGCTAAATTTTGTGATGAAAATGGAATAGATCAAAATTTGTCTACCCATAGGACTCCTCAGCAAAATGGGGTAGTTGAGAGGAAGAATAGGACCCTTGAGGTTATGGCAAGGACCATGCTACTTTCCAGTAAACTACCTTATAGCTTATGGGAAGAGGCTATAAACACTGCTTGTTATATAATAAATAGATACATGACTAGACCTCTTGTAGAGAAAACTCCCTATGATTTACTTAAAGGGACAACAACAACAACAACAACAACCCAGTATAATCCCACTTAGTGGGGTCTGGGGAGGGTAGTATGTACGCAGACCTTACCCCTACCCTGGGGTAGAGAGGTTGTTTCCAAATAGACCCCCAACATCCTTCTCTCTAAGAACTTCCCACCTTGCTCTTGGGGAGACTCGAACTCACAACCTCTCGGTTGGAAGTGGGGGTTGCTTACCATCAGAGCAACCCCTCTTGTCTTAAGTTACTTAAAAGGAGAAAACCAAATATATCCCATCTTAGGGCTTTTGGTTGCAAGCTCTATGTGCATAATAATGGCAAAGACTCCCTAGGTAAGTTTGATCCCAGAAGTTATGAGGGAGTATTCTTAGGATATTCTTCACATAGCAAAGCATATAAAGTGTTTAATAAAAGAACTCTATGTGTTGAGGAAAGTGTACATGTGTTTGATGAATCTAACACTCTTTCTGAGAGACAGGAACATGAAGATGAAGCCATTGGACTGGTGAGACAATTGACTGAAGCCACATCACAAGTCAAAGTGGCATCAAAGGAAGGAGCAGGTGATGGAATAGGTCCTTCCAACCAGGGTAACCTGACAGGGGGAACAATATGAAGGATCGTGTACCTGAACCTGCTCCTCTACAACGTAACAATAAAGGAGAAACTAGCAGGAACCAACAGGTGGGGAAATCTTACAAGTACCTGAGTTCTCATCCCATTGAGAACATCATCAATGATCCAACATCCGGGGTCAAGGCTAGATCACAACTGAAGAACATGTGTGCATTTGATGTTTTTTTGTTCCTCATTGAACCTAAAAATGCGAGTGAAGCTCTACAAGATGCAGATTGGGTGAATGCTATGCAAGATGAGCTTAATCAGTTTGAAATAAGCCAAGTCTGGCACTTGGTTCCAAGACCTAAGGACAGGTCAGTCATTGGGACAAAATGAGTCTTCAGGAACAAACTAGATGAGTATGGAACAGTTACAAGAAACAAGGCATGGTTGGTGGTTCAAGGCTATAGTCAAGATGAGTGCATTAATTATGATGAGATGTTTTCTCCAGTTGCTAGACTTGAAGTAGTTAGACTCCTCATAGCCTTTGTAGCACATATGGAATTCACTCTTCATCAAATGGATGTCAAAAGTGCCTTCCTAAATGGCTATCTCAAAGAAGAAGTGTTTGTGAGACAACCTCCAGGATTCGAAAGAAAAGAATGTCCTGATCATGTATACAAGCCAGATAAAGCTCTTTATGGCCTCAAGCAGGCCCCAAGAGCTTGGTATGAAATATTATCAAAATTTCTTCTGGATCATGGGTACAAAAGAGGTAAAATTGACAGCACTTTGTTCCTAAGGGAAAAAGGTAAAGATCTTCTTGTTGTACAAATATATGTTGATGATATAATATTTGGGGCCACTATAGATACATTGAGCAAGGAATTTACAAAATTAATGGGAAGTGAGTTTGAAATGAGTATGATGGGTGAACTAAATTTATTCCTAGGCTTACAGATAAAATAAAGCTAAAATGGAACCATGATTCATCAACAGAAATATACAAAGGAACTAATCAAGAAGTTTAAAATGGAGGACTCTAAAGAAATAGATACACCTATTGCAACTACCACTAAATTAGATATTGATGAACTTGGTTCATCAGTTGATCAAAAGTTGTATAGGGGTATGATTGGTTCACTCTTGTATCTTACTGCCAGCAGACCTGACATTGTTTTCAGTGTAGGACTTTGTGCACGTTCTCAGGCTAATCCAAAAAAGTCTCACTTGACTGCTATCAAAAGGATATTGAGATATCTGAAAGGGACTACTAAATTATGCCTATGGTACCTTAAAGGTAGTAATTTTGATCTGGTAGGTTATGCTGATGTTGACTATGCAGGTTTCCTAGTGGATAGAAAAAGTACTTCATGTATGGCTCACTTTCTTGATTCATGTCTTGTATCATGGGCCACCAAGAAATAGAATTCAGTAGCCCTATCTACTGCTGAAGCTAAGTATGTGGTTGCTGCTTCTTGTTGTGCTCAACTACTATGGATCAAGCAATAATTAGTAGACTTTGGTATAGAAGTGGGATGCATACCAATATTCTGTGATAACACTAGTGCTATAAGTATGGCAAAGAACCTTGTTCATCACAAAAGGACTAAGCACATAGATGTTAGACACCACTTCTTAAGAGACAACTATGAGAAAGGGCTAATCTCTATAGAATTTTGTGCTATTGATAAACAAATAGCTGACATCTTCACTAAGGCACCGAGTAAAATTTTTTTTGAAAGGAACCAATTGGAGTTAGGGATGATTAAGATCACCTAAAAGGTCCAAGTGAGAATGCACAATGGAAAAAAAAGTTGGGTAGGAGTTCTTAATTTTTGTGAATATTAGACTAATTTCTACTCAGTCTTATACTGTAAATAGTATACTCGTGTGACATGTATCTATGGAATTCACAAATCTCTTACAAATTTTCTATTTTGACATTTGAGGCATAATTAAGAGAAGTTTCACTTGAAGAACCTGGTTCATCAAATTATGCTCATGAGAAAGTTCAGGTATGTTTTTATTCTTTGCACAATTAGAATAATTATCAATTGTGAGAAAGATTCTTAGATATACCAAACGTCCTAACAATTCTATCCGTTAGGCAAATTGAACCACTTTCATTGAAACTAGAAGTCTAAATATAATGGAACCTTCTCCTAAATTCTATCATTCTAATTAATATCTAAGGAGACCAGACCTCTAAATTGATTAGACCTCTATGTGACTTCTGAAAAGGCTACCATTTCTGAGTAATCATTACCCTCTTTAACAACCCCAAAACACTCAATAATCATCAATTCTTCACAAAACACCCGATCGTCCTCTCTCATCTCTGAAACTCTCCAAAGCTCTTCACACCACCAAAATTCCCTTGGGGTTTTCAGAAATTCTTCACCATGACAAATCCCCAAGACAATCCTGACACTCCACCACTTGTTTCACCCGACACCTCATCGTCCACACCACCAGTCGAAACCCCAAAACCTAGATTCCGTCGCCAGAAAATACTAGCAAGAAAAACTGTAGCTACCGGTTCTCTGAGGAAAGCTTTGAATGAAAAACTTCAGTCCAGTCAAAAGAAAGCATGCCCAGCAGCTGAGACCAACTCTAGCTCTAAATCTGATGATTACATCTCCACCAGTGAAGGAGATGAACCTGGTCTTCTGAACAGGTCAAAACTCAAGAAACCCAAAGAGAGGTAAAATCTTGCTATGTTTTTTTTTATATAGTTCAAAGGGAGGAAAATCGATTTTTTCTGATAGGGGCTACTAGAGATGTAGGTGGGATTGATTCTGAGAAAATGAGGAAGAAAAAAAAAGAAGAAGCCTTTAGCCATATGTGGGGGTGGGGAAGAAGGAGACTCGAAGTCAGGGGGAAGTGGTTCATGTGAGGCTGCTAAGGGGTTGATTAATCTGAGTAAACAACAAGATGAACCTGGTTCATCTGAGGAAGAGAGCTTGGCTGACTTGTTGAAGAAAGTGGGCCCCAGCTATGACCCAAAGAAACGCAGGGATTCCTCCCAAAGGACCCCTGCTACATCCAAGACAACCAAGAAAAGTAAAAAATCACCACCCAAGTCTACTCCTAGGATTAGAGTTACCAGAAGTAAGGTCAGGGAAAATGAAGCAGAATTGAAGAAGGCTTTAGAAGAAAGTAAGAAAAAGAGGAAAGAGAAAGGAAAAACAAAGATAGGTGAGAGCTCGGAGGCTGTGGTTGAAGAGGAAGAAGAAGAGATGGAGCAGGTCCATCTATAAAAGAGTACTACTGTGGATGTTCCCACTACCAAATCAAAGGGAATCAGGATTTCTGTAAATAAGTCCTCCAAGCCAGTACCTGCTGAACCTGTTCTTGCCAAGAGAATAAGGTCAGCTGTAATAGGAAAACAAGTGAAAATTACTAAAGAAGATGATGAATGGAGTGAGGATGAAGGAAATGAGTCAGAGAAGGAACATGACAGATATGCCATGTTTGGCAAGAGGAAAATTTTGAAAGGGAGACTACTCAAGGACATCAAAGAGCCAGGTATGATAAAGCTTCTAACTACACTAGAAGCACAGGGCTGGAAGGACATCAAAGAGCGAGGTATGATAAAGCTTCTAACTACACTAGAAGCACAGGGCTGGAAGGACATGGTCCTTCATATGGATGGAAAATTGGCCCGGAGTGAACTTCTAGAGTTCATGGCAAATGGGACAGTGAATAATGGGCTGGTGACTAGCACAGTGAAAGGTGTCAAAGTGAAGTTCAATGCTGCAAAGCTGGGCAAGATTCTAGACATTCCTAGTGAGGAATATGATGACTATACTAGGCAGAGGTGGCCTTGCCTGGATGGGTTGCCTACTGATCTTCAGATCACACTGAACTTTTGTGACACCACAACAGATGAAGAGGTACATCAGGCCAGGGCAGTTAAGAAAAATGAAATGTGGCCAGACCACAAAGTGCTTTTTGAGTTTGTCAACAAATGCCTTCTACCCAGACAAGAAAGAAGGCATACAACAAATTATATGGATCTGGTTCTTATGCAATGCCTGAATGAAGGGAAGTAGATCAACTGGCCTGCATTTATTGTGAAGCTGCTTGATAGGGTACTCAATGGCTCAAAATCTCATGCCATTCCCTATGGATTTTATCTTGACAGCTGTACTTGAAAGATTAAATGTTTCCCTGAAAAAGTGGGAAATGGCTTTGAGCAAAGAGCATTTGGGCAGCAAAACCCTTCAAGTATGTGATTATATGCTCAGTACAGCTCCAGTTGAACCCGGTTCTTCCAAAAACTCCTATGAATAGTAAGTTCAGAGCCTTAGTTCAGGAGGTTGGGACAAAAGATGCTGAGATAGCAAGGCTTCATGCCTGAGTTGCTAAATTGGAGGGAGAAAGGAATGGGTTGAGAGCTGAACTTGCTAAGAAGAAGGAGAAAAATGAAGGAATGCTTCAACAGATGCTCAATTTTCTACAAACCCAACTCTCCAGCTCTTCCAAACCTTTGATATCATGTCCTAGTGTGCACTAGTCTAGACCCCCTCAGTGACCCAGTTTGGGATTTTATCTGTTTATTTTCTTTTGCTCATGGTTTGGTAATTTTGTTTTTCTTCTTGTGGACTGCTATATAGAAATGCCTCACTAATCAATGAATGCAACTTTTCTTGCTTTTTGTTAATTCTGTTCTTAATAGGTATTTTTGTTGAGATGATTTCTTATTAACTAAAGTATGTGTCCACTTGCAGTTGCCCCAGTGGCCATGAGTACTAATTAAGTTACTAAGATCATATTATTTATGCGGCTTTTCGTTGATGCCAAAAGTGGGAAGATTGATATTGTGCTTAAATTCATTATCTGAACAAGTGATGTTTATGACCTAACTTAAATCTGGCCTTTTATGACACGTTGAAAATTTTCTAAAAATTTTCTAAGTGTTGATATTTCATCTGAGTTTCACAGGTTCTTTGATCACTAAAAGCACAGAGTTTGTCAACATCAAAAAGGGGGAATTTGTTGGCCCAACTTCAGTTGAAGTTTTGAAGATTGACAAATGAACTCAGGGAAAGACCTGGTCCATCTTTAGAAAAATAGTTAGTCATAACCATTGCACATGGAAGGCACGTGAGGAAGATATGTATTGAAGATTACGTATCAATTATCTTCTGAACAGAATAAAAAAGGTTGCATTGAGTTCTAAGGAGGACAGTCTCCTTATGATAAGAGAACACAATCCTGAGCTAGGATAATGATGGGAGTTTGTATTGGTTAAGGACTCAAATCGACTAAGGATAAACATTGGAGTCTCGATCAAACTCTAACTGCTAATCTATTAAATAACCATTTTGTTCTCTTTCACAGGTAATGCACATAAGCAGAAGTTAAGCATATTTGAAAGAAAAAAGATCAAGTCTAATTTGCAAGCAACATATGCGAGATACAAGTGTGCACGTCTGAAGCTACATGAACTAAGATAGAAGAACCAGTTTCATCATTGTGTTTATTCTAAGTCTAGTTCAATTGTAGTAGGTTTTTATATTATACCTTTCAGCTTTCTTAGAAGCAATTACATTAGGTACTCTGAGTATTCAAGTTAGAGTTAACTTGAAAGTGTTGCAACAGTTGAGGCTGTGTGCCACACTGGGATTAGAGTTAATCCTTAGGTTTACAAAGAGTTTTGTAAATGCAATTTTTGGCTCAGTGATTTTAGTGGAGTTTGGGAAAATCCTACTGAGTAGTAGGCCATGGTTTTTTTCACCTTTTGAGCCAGGTGTTTTCCACGTAAAAATCTTTGTGCACTTTACTTTCAGTATTTATTATTTCGGAAACTGTTTTAGCTAGAACACTTAGAAGAACCTGGTTCTTCTAACGCAAAAATTAGGTACCACAAAAATCACTCCCCTCTTGTGTGGTATTGACATTTATAACATCACACTTAAATACTTTCTCAGAAATCCCTAGATCGAAAGAGAAATTGGTTTGAAAGTAATTTTGAAAGAAAAGTCGGAGAAATCATTTGAAAACTGAGGGAAAGCGTAGATACACAACAGATCTAAAGGAATCGGAGAGAACCTCGAAGGGTTAGGGTTTCAGAAAAACCTAGAAATGAGAAAGGCTTAAAAAAGTCACCGATCTGAGTCGGAAAAGTTAGAATCGGGCTCAAATAACTATGATACGTCGGAGCAATACTGGAGATGACCGTGGAACTGCGAATCGATAGGGGTCTGGGTATAAAACTTTAAGGTCAGGACTTGAATCTTCAAAGATCATGTGTGTAAGAGAAACAAGAGGTAGGTATATGACTCCCACAGCCTTGGAAGCCATGGATTCCGGTGGCTTTCAGGGTGGAGGTGATAGGAGGTGGCTAGGGTTAGAGAACCTTCGAGAGAGTTTGAGAGAGTAAAGGGATTCAAAGGCGGTGTCTAGGTGATGAATGAGTAGGGTTTGGGGTATTGAGGAAATTAAAAAGGAAAGAATAAGTAAGGGTCGTTGATCTCAGAGATCAACGACCAAGTTGAGAAAGGGGTCTGGGTCGGGTAGGATTTAATTGGGTCAGGGGCGGGTCGAAATTAGAAATGGGTTGGGGAATTGAGATTGAAATTGGGTTTAATTAAGGGGATAATTTAGGCTAAAATCGAAATAGTTAGGGCTACTATTTAAATAACCACGTTTTCCCTTATTTACTTTATAAAAATAGCAAATTAAATTCTGTAAATAAATTAAAGGTACTAAATTGATTAATAATATATAGAAATTAAATAAAAAAATACTAGAATCAACTTTGAAATTATAAACGCAATTAAATCTTAAAATAGGCTAATATTGTAATTATATACAATTTAGCTTTTAAAATACTACATAAATTTGTAAAAATGTGCAAAATTGCCCTAGATTTATTTGGTATAAATATGAGAATACAATAAATGAATAAAAAAAATGATAATTTGGGGAATAATTATTGGGTTTTTACTTATATAACAGGGCAATAAAATTGGTTTAAATATCTTTAAAAATTAAAGAAAAATAGGAAAGCACTTTGACATACTTACCTATCCTATTTGAAAGGTATTTTGTATACAAAAAATATACAGGAAAAAATTGGGTATCAAAATGGCTCATTTTCTTACTCCTGCAATTAAGCATATTTCATCAGTTTTCGGAACTACAATTAAACACTTTTGGACCAAAATGAAAGAAAAAAGACGCTAATAAGTAGTCAAAATCCCCACTTATCAACTCTTCCAAACTTAAGATTTTGCTTGTCCTCAAGCAATTAAACTAAATCACACCTCCACAAGTTAAGAGCTATTCTAGTTAATCTAAGGTGCATCAATCACACATCAATTGGGACCAACAATTATTCACAACACTTATGAGTTATCAACAAGATAGTGATTTGAAGTCTTAAGCACAAATAGTTCTAATGTGACACTTGAGAATCAAGAGCTGAATTTATTCATCAGGGAAGCTCGCTCTTTCATGTAGGTCATTGTGGATCCTAAACTCCTCCTCTTCCTATACTCTCCATTAGCATATTTCACTTAATAATGCAGCACTCAATTCAAAGCATTTGTGAAAGTTCGCTCATCTCTCCTAAAAGAATGTCATAAGTACGGCTCTAAGTATCATAGGCTTGCCCCTCATGTGAATCGCCACTAATGCATGTTAATTCGGCTTGAAATCACATAGGGATTTTTCATAATGTAACGAAGGCTTTTGGACAAAGGTAAGAAATATTGGAATAGAAACGGGTTCATCTTTCCTTAAGCACTCAATTTTCTCATTTGGCTCATGTTTTGCGACTCTTTGAGGCATTGTTTTCCTTAGGAAAACTAGAGAGACTTAACATCACTCTTTCTTGGTTATGATGTTCATTTTCTCCTTCTTTGTTTTCTCCATGCTTTGCATCATTTCTTTTATTTGAATCCCTTCAACTCTTCAACTTATTCACTTTCTTTTTGCATTTTTCTTTTGTTCTTTTTTTTGCCTCTCATTTTCTTCATTTCTTTTCTATTTTTGTTCCTTGATAGTCTTTCCCCCAAACTTATGTTTTAGCCAATATTTCTCTAGAGTGTTAAGGAATGCTCGGGTCCAAGAAAGGGTCACTTCAAAATAGGTAAAGGCTTGTAACATGGTTATCAAATGAGAAAGGTCTTAGGATCAAATGGGTTGACTATAGATAGAACATTGGTGGGACATGGAAAATTTCAAGCGGTTCATGTAGAGCCTACAATCACTTCTCAAGTCAAACAAAACTCAAAATCTTTCTTAGAAACACATTCGGGGCAAGTTCTAGACCACGGGGTACTTGGAACTGCAACAAAAACATCTCACCTCTCACACAGCTAGATTGTAAGAGAGGATAGAGTCAAGAAACCACAACAACCATATTCAAGATTGAAAATCACTAATGATTCAACTAAACAATTCAATGGTTGTTTAAATCAAAACAAGAGCCAAAAGGTCACTAATTAGAGCTATTTCTTTCGAAGAACTTATTTTTAATGCTCGTAGTTAAATGTGTTGGTACCAAGTGAAGCATGTTTGACTCTTCTAGTTTTACTCTATTAGGTTCTCTTATTCATTATTACTACTATTCTCACATAAACATAAAAAATGGACTCAATACCTTAAGAAGGTTGTCATGCCATCCATTATTGGGAAGAGTCATAGAACTGTAGAATTAAGAAACCAAAGGCTTATTGAATACTTAAACATGAAAAAAAGCTACTAAATTGAAAAGAAGCTATTAGACTAAACTTTAACTACTAAGATAAAAAAAATAAAGAAGTTATAGAATAAACTACTGAACATAAATGAATATACAAGATGAGAGAGGAAGAATTAGAAAATATATACATCAATAGAGAGAAAAAAATATGTACATAAATAAAAAGGAAAGAAAATGTTATCAGTTATTATATACCAATGTCAAATGTCATCTAATCAAATAAACTCCATCCCCCAAATAAGAATAAGCATTATCCCCAATGCTTATAAAATCAAGGAAGGGAAAGAGTGGAGTGGACTTCATATGTGGTTTTCGTGTCCATAGCATAATTACCACCCTTAGGCGCCTCCAACTGTATCTTGTCATCCCCTGTTCGAGGAATAACTGGCTTGGTGAACATGTGTAGCATCACCTCAGCAGTGTGGACAGCAAGGTCTGGCTTCTCAGACCGGTCAGCTGGTGCCAATGGTGCTACTGCTCTGCTGAAGCTGCCGGGGCTGTCTCTATCATCAACTCAAATGGGAGATCCCAAACTTCTACTACGTTGGTTACCTCCCGTCTCAACCTGTCAAAAGACTTCTTCAAAAATTGGGATTTCCTCATCTTCTTCACCCGATTTCCAAGCTCCTAAATTGTTTTTCCATGCGCCACCAAGGTATCCATGATAGTCCCGGTTTTCTAGAATCTTCTTCAAAGTCTTCTCTACTATCGAAGGAATCTGGGGAGCTGGGGTAGATGTCTGGGCTGCTACAACACTGGAAGGTCAGACATCTTTGCAGTAGCTATCTGTATCCAGTTGTTGAGACTCACCGATGTTTGGGAGACTCGCAGTGTCGTAAGTGGATAAGTAGAAAATAAAGGAACTGATGTTGATGGCTTGAAAGATGGACGTGGAGGTATGGTAGATGAATTGCTAAAAGTCTCGGTCGCTGGGGAAGGTATGGCTGCAGAATCTGCAACTACCACTGATGGCTCCTTAGACATGCCCATGGTAGTTGTTGGCTGACCCTTATTCTTCGGGTTAATACCATGTGAAGGGTTGCTTCGCCCAAACTTTTGTATCAAAACCCTTTGACTCCACTCTCACATATGTAAGATACTCCATGATAGTGTTTGGATACGGGTAGGAGATCTCACCCTGCCTATCAACTAGAGACATATTGGCCGACATGATGGCACCCAAATTGATTGGGTACCCAGCCATGATAGAGGCAACTAGGACTGCCAGAGGAACTAGGAGATTGTTCTCATTCCGGCTTGGATTTATTCAACAACACACAAATGTTATTCAACCATTAGCTTAAAAGTTGAGAGTGTTCCACTGAATGGGAACCCCTGCTATGATCCATGGTACTGGTGGTCCAGAAGATGCCAATATCTCTACTAGCCATGGGGGAGCCACATCGCCAAATACAAACTTCTCCAAGTACTGTACTAGCTCCACATCCTCGAGCCCCAAATAATTGTTTAGTGAGATTTGATCAAATTTGATTTTTAGGTTCCTCACTTTAGTCACCTTATTCCCTTTCTTGATATACGTCATTGGCGTAGAATTCTCGGACTAAGTGCTCATTTGCATCAACCACTCTTTGGGTGAACCATGTCCACCCTATTCTCTCTCGAAACTATTTTGCCACATTGGGGTTGTATCTATACAAGTCTTTTAAAACAAATTGACGCTCAAGTGTGAGCGATTTCTGAGGCCACCAGTCTCGGAACCTGTTGAAAGTTGTCAGGCTAAAAAATCTATCTTCCTAGACTTGTTTCTTCTTCGACCTCTCAAGGTATTCAACTCAAGTATCTCCCCATCGACCATCATCCATAACATCATCATCATCAATTGTAATTAGTACGGCAAGGATATGTGAGGAAGAGGGCTTTAAACCTTGGATGTCATCTTCCAAACCCTCAGAAGAGCTAGTTGAGGTGGAAGGCTCATCTCTAAGATTGAATCTACCCAGAAACTGCCTTGGTTGAAACTGTGCATTGGGCTGCTCTTGCATTGAATTGCCCTCTGATGTTTCCCTAGACGGGACATATGAATTGGACTCCGCAGCTACTGGAGATTTCCCGATTGTCGCCTTTTTGTTTATTACCTTTTATACGAAGAGTGATATAGTACTCTTGCCTCGTCCTCATGAGGATTCACCCCTCCCTTTATATGTATCACCTCGTCTTCATGATCTAACCATTATATTCAATAGATAGCAACATGGATCAGTTATTTTTCAAACTCACGGTATCAGATAGTTGCAGACAGTTGCAAAAAAACCAGATACAGGTACCAAATACGGTCCACATGTTTTTTAGTGCGACCGCAAATGGGAATGTGCGTACCACATAATTTTGAAGTGCGGCTACTGCCATGAATCTATGGTCCGCATAGTTTCCAGTGCAATTTTATCATTGAAGTGCCGCCTGCACAATTCTAAGTGCAGCCACACAATTTCAGCTTAAAAATGCAACACTCTGATAATAGACAATTGGTCGATCTGCCGCCACACACACTTTTCTTCGGACGCGATTTAATTTCTCCGGACCGCACAATTTTGTGTGCGGCCTGCATAATCATCTCACAACATTTTCTCTAGACTAACAGTCAGCAGATCACACAAATTCTTGTGCGGCTGTATAGTTCAAAACAAATCGGTAGTAAACTTAGGGTTCCTAACTTTTGTAAAAATTGGACATGGTAATATCAAGGACACATGAAAAACCATTTACCCATCCCCAATATGGCAGGTAGGAAGTTACCCACAAAGAATTAAGCTCACATGATGACGAATTTTACATTCAGTCTAAAAGTAACTAACTAATTAAGAGCAAAAATTACGAAATTTGAAATTTTTTTAAAGATGAATTGAACATACCGGTAATGAAATGATGCTACTATTTATACTTAACCGGTTAGTCAAGGGTTCAAGAGTTTGAGTGCAGTGTGCACAATTTCATATGCATCCGTACTTCTTTACCAATTATAGTTTTTACTCTTTAATGAATCTACTGTCTGGACATTTTTTAGTGCGGCCGAAGATTTTGGTACGGACTGCACATTTCCTTGTGTGTCCATACTTTGGCCAATTCTCTGACAGGAAATACCAAAGAGTGTGCACTTTTGAATTTCTAGTTGTGCGACCCATATCAAAATTATGCTGCCGCAGATCCTCTTCTACTGTAGCATTCAAAATTGTGTGGTCCGCACAATAAGTTTGCAGTTCACACTTTTTTCATACTTAGCAAATTTTTCTGGGCATAGTCCCCGCAAAACACACTCATTCCTACAACACACTTCAAAACCATTTAGCACAAAACAAGACCTATCTAAAGAAGAAAAACAAGAAAAAGACACATAGGTTGCCTCCCAAGAAGTGCCTGATTTAACATCACTGCACGAGCATATTACCATTATTACTTGAAATGAAGAACTTCAATGACGTGTCCATCATCAACTTTTCCCAAATAATGTTTCACCCATGACCATTGACTCTAAACACCTCATCATTTTTATTTTTCAAGTCCAAAGCACCAATGGGTGTCGCACTAACAACCTCAAATGGGCCACTCTATTTAGACTTCAACTTTCCCGAAAACATCCGTAACCAAGAATTGAACAATAACAAGATCACCTTCTTTGAACTCCTAATTCCAAATGTGTTTTTCATGGAGGTACTTCATATTCTCTTTGTATATGATGACTTGTATATGCATGATATCGAAACTCATCTATGTCATTCAATTATGCCACCCTTAAGTTGGCGACGACATCCCACTCGAGGTTCAACTTCTTCAATGCCCACATGGCTTTATGCTCAAGTTCCACTGGAAGATGAAAAGCTTTCCCAAACACCAGCCGGTACGAAGGCATTCCAATCAGTGTTTTGTAAGTTGTCCTATAATCCCATAAAGCATCATCAAGTTTCTTTGACCAATCCGTCCAGTTGGCATTCACTGTTTTTAACAAAATACTCTTTATTTCCTAGTTGGAGACTTCCACTTCACCACTTGCTTGAGGATGATAAGGGGTCATGACTTTGTGAGTGACACCATACTTGGAGAGTAAGCTATCGAAAGCTTTGTTACAGAAATGCGATCCCCTATCACTTATGATAGCCCTTGGAGTACCAAATCTTGTAAAGATGTTCTTCTTAAAAAATGACACCACACTTTTTGCTTCATTGTTGGGAAAAGCAATAGCCTCAGCCTATTTGAACATATAATCAACCACTACCAAAATGTAGGTCTTTCCATAAGAACTCACAAGCGGAACCATGAAGTCAATACCCCACACACAAAAAATATCAATCTCCAATATGATGGTGAGCTGCATTTCATTTTTCTTTGAGATTCCTTCAGCCCTTTGACATTTATCACAATGCTTGACAAGATCCCTAACATCCTTGTAGAGAGTGGGACAATAGAAACTGCAACTTAACACTTTGGCCGTCATTCTTTCCACCATAGTGACCACCATAAGGCGAATAATGACAAGCCCTAAGAACTTCCACTTATTCCTCATCCGGTACACATCTCCTAATCACTCCATCCATACAAATCTAGAAGAGGTATGGTTCATCAAAATAATAGTCTTGACAATCACATTTGAGCTTCTTCCTTTGGTTGGAAGATAACTCCACCGGAATAATACCACTCACAAGATAATTTGCCAAATTCGTGAACCAAGGAACCTCCTTCAAAGAAATAGCCAAAATTTGCTCATCGAGGAAGGAGTCATTGATTTTAAGGACATCGTGCGGTCTTCCCTCCTCTTCCAAATGAGATAAGTGGTTTGCCACTTGGTTTTTACTCCCTTTCTAATCTTGGATATCAATGTCAAAATCTTAAAAAAAAAGTAGCCATCTCATTAAACGAGCTTTAGAATATTTATTTCTCATGTGATAACGAAGTACCACATGATCCGTATGAACAATCACCTTTGCACCCATCAAGTACGGGTGAAACTTTTCAATCGCAAATACAATGGCAAGAAGCTCTTTCTTTGTAATGGTGTAATTGACTTAGACACTATTCATGGTCTTGCTTGCATAATAAACCGGATGAAAGATTTTGTTGATACGTTGCCCCAAAATAGCCCTACCGCTATATCACTTGCATCACACATAAGACCAAAAGGAAAACTCCAATTTGGAGTGGTAATAATGGGAGTAGTAGTCAACTTGAGCTCTAGCAACTCAAAGGCTCTCATGCAATCATCATTGAATGGAACTTGGCATATTTCTCCAAAAGCTTGCACAACGGGTTTACCACTTTAGAGAAGTCCTTGATTAATCGCTGTTAGAATCCCGTGTGGCCTAAGAAACTTCACATGCATTTGACTGAAGTTAGAGGTGAAAGTTCAGAAATCACCTCAATATTCACCTATTCGACTTCAATGCCATTATTTGAGATTATGTCGAAGGACAATGCCTTCCTCAACCATGAAATAACACTTCTCCCAATTGAGCACCAAGTCTGTTTCTTCACATCATGCCAACACTTTGTCCAAGTTTGCTAGACAACCATCAAAAGAATACCCAACCACCGAAAATTCATCCATGGAGACTTCAAGAAAGTCCTCCAGCATGGCCATGAAGATGGCTATCATACACCTTAGAAAAGTCGTTGGTGTATTGCATAAACAAAATGGCATTCGCGAGAATGCGAAAATACCATAAGGACATGTGAAAGTAGTCTTCTATTGATCCTCCCAGGCAATAAGAATTTGATTGTGGCTGGAATACCCATCAAAGAAATAGTAGAAAGCATGGACGGCCAATCTATCAAGCATTTTAATCTAGGAAGGGAATTGGTAAATGATCCTTCCTTGCAACTTTGTTGAGCTTGCGATAGTCCATACACACTCTCCACCCAGTCAACATTCTTGTAGGAATCAATTTATTCTTGTCATTGGTGACCACCGTCATGACCCTTTCTTTGGGACATATTGAACCGGAGAAGTCCATGAACTATCGGAAATGGGGTACACACCCCCGACATCCAACCACTTGATGACCTCCTTTTCGACAACCTCTTGCATGGTTTCATTGAGCCTCCTTTGGTGTTCAATAGATGGTTTGGAACCTTCCTCCAAGTCAATCTTGTGCATGTAAAATGTGGGGCTTATCACTGAATATCCGCCACAGTCCATCCAACAGCCTTCTTCCTCTTTTGTAGCACCGCCAAAGTGGAACCTACCTGCACATTTGATCACACCCAACTCTAGTCCTAAAAAGGATAAGCAGTCGCTGGAAATATAATTCGGTCTAAAAGTCATGAGTCGATTCCCACAAAGAACTAAGGCTTAGCTGTATCTGTTTAATATCACTAAGAAGACAAGATTGAAAATAAATAAATAGCTAAAAACTAACTCGCTTGAATTGAAAATAATTAGAATAAAGGTCTAAGGTAATGGTTTCCCCCATTGTTGATTTCCTTAGTTGTATATTTCACATAGCTTTGACTTAGTTTCCTTTATCAATCATGAACTCTCCAGCTATCATAAATATCTCTCAAGCAATTATGATAATTTACTATATGCACTCTCTCAAGCTAGCTAGCTAGATTCACATTACAGTTCACTTAGATCGCACCGGAGGTATCATTATCTCTAATCCAACCTCTAAACCCTCGGTTACGACTCTCGCCTATACTCTGGGAGTAATGTTGTTCAAACAACTACCTAAATATACACACTCTCTCTCTCCCTCTCTCTCAAGTAGATACATAATAAATAGGAATGTCTAATTGAGGATCCTTTCAATTAACCACAATCAAAACATAGTTGAACAAATAGAGATTAAACTAATTCAAATCAATATTAATTATAACAACCAATTCATCCCTAGTTTCACCAAAACCTTAGATTAGAAAAGTTAGCTACTCATGAAAATAATAAAAATCACCAAAGAATTCATATTCAAAGGTAAAGGAACAAAGAAGAAGATTAAAGATTGATGTCCAATGATCCTCCTTGCCTCTTGCCCTTCCTTCTGGTGTTTTTCACTTCCAAAAAACCTTCTCCCTTTTCCTGTCCACCTTCTTTCGTTTAGTATAGGGTTTAAGGCTTAAAATCCTGCATTTTGCACTTTGTTCCCTGAAGTTTACGTGTCCTGCGGCGGTCCTGCTGCAATTACGCCAGGACCGCGGCCAGAGTGGCCTTCAGAATCTGCAGCAGGGTTCTACCGCGGTCCTACCGGGTTATGCCCGGACAGCGGCAGACCAGCTTCAGTTCTGGTTTTGTCCCTTCGCTTGGTGCACTTTGTGGATATTGTATTATTGGCCACCTTTTTCCGTAATTGATCCCAAAAGTAACCTGCGGACTTCTTTTAGTGGATATAGCCTTGCAAAGCATGAAAATCACTAATCAGAGCATTTTGTTATCACTTTTTACCGTAAAAGCTGTACAAAATTGTGGTTCTTTAGGGACTAATTATAGTCTAATTTACCTATTATCAACACCCCACACTTAACTATTGCTCGTCCTCGAGCAATCAAACTACATCTTTTTTTATAGACATGACCTTTTTAAACAATTCTCCTAACCCATCACACCAAGAGTATTTAAAATAGACTAAGCACAAAAGCGTAATATCTTCACCTCAAGATTTGACTCACAAGTGCCACGCATTATTCACAACTCACCTACTTACTCTAACATAGAGGTCACTGACATTACCTTTCCTTCATGAATCAAGTGCCCTCAAACAACACAAGAGAGTAGTTCCACACAATAAAATTTAAAAACACTTATCACTCTCACAAATAACATTCATATGCCACAAAAGATGCACCATAAGCTTTCCCGTAGTGTACTACTCCATTAATCGAGCTCATTCGATCTTGGATCAATTAGGACTTTATTTGGTTGTAATGTAGGCTATAAAACGGGTATGACACATTTAGATATAAGAGTGACTACACCTCCCTAAGTACTTTAATACATACATTTTAACATTTAAACCCCATACTTATGTCAAATCAAAATTCCACCTTCACATCAATGTAAATTACCCCATTCTTCTTTAAGCATACTTACGTCAAGATCCACCACTTATCAAGGAATTTTTTTTCCACAACAATCCAACTATATTTTTTTTTCAATTCAAGTGGATCTTCCTTTTTCAAAATTGTGCACCTTTTTCCTTATTTAATTAGTTCCACTCAAAAGTCAAACCAACCGCCCTGCACTTTAACTTTTACAAAGTTTATAACAATTCAAGTGCTCATGAGAGGTGAAAAGGTTCAAATAGATGGTCAATTCAAACAAATGGGTAAGGCTTGTAATGTAGTTTCCAAATAAAAAGGATTATAGGCTCAAAGAGTTTAACTACAATACATAACAATTAGGTGGGTTAAATATACATATCGAGCTCAACAAGAAAATGCCTATATCACTTCCAAGACTGAACAACACTACTATTTCACTTTGCAACTACATAGGGCAATTTCTAGGCATCAAATGCAATGCACTAAATAGTGCAAAACCTTACACACTCATGGCACATAACTCACTCAGGATTGGATTCATAGACACTCTAGTCAAAGCAGTTAAGCAAAGTTAAGATAATACTATTTAAGGTACTTCTACAAGAGTAAAAAATGAGCATAAGCGTCACAACCAAAGTACTCACTATTCTCAAGGCATAACCAAGTCAAGAGATATTGCTTCAATTCAAAGCAAAACACAATGGCTCCTGCTCCCCCCCCCCCCTAATAAACTAACTACACCCTGATCAAATAAAACCCTTAGAAAAGAATTGTTACCCAAAGAAAAACCAAGGGAGAGTTACTACACTACCTAAAACAAAACAAAAATTCTTTTTGGTATTTTCTTTAGACTTACTTCCCTCAAGAAAATTTTCTAATAGATCCATCGTCGGGAAAAGTCCAATCTTTTCTTTTTTTTAAAAAAAAAATCAATTAAACTAACACAACAAAAATAGCATAGAAAGTCATCCAGACAATCTCCTCACCCCACACTTAAAATTATGCATTATCCCCAATGCACATCATACTAATAAGAGGGTAAAAAAACTCCATGGTAGGCCAAAGGCCGAAGCACTAGCAACTCATGGGGTACTCAGACTTCTCCCAGGCTTGGTCCTTCGTGCGGGTACCTCACGCTTAGTTTCAACCATTTGGTTTTCTGTTGCATCCGTCCAATACCTTTAATTTCCATGCTCATAGAAAAAATAAAAAATTGGCACTACAAAAATAATACAATAAGAAATAAATAAATGAAAGCAATAAAGATGGGTTGCCTCACAACAAGCGCTTGACTTAATATCGCGGCACGACGCGAATAACTTTTTGCCTCCACCTCGAGCTTATGAATTGAATCCCAAGGTTTGATTCAAGCTTATGATTATGGTCATGGGGTAGTGGAACGAATCTAACTGGCCCAAGGAAATAATATAGTATTCTGCTCTCCTTGGCCTTTGTATGAGGTATGTAATCCCGACTTTCTGGCAAGAAGAATTCCAGAATAAATGCACCTTGTTACTCATTCCTTGACTCTTTGATTGATTCAGATGACTCTATTTTCATATCATCATCCAAACATAATGTGGTAAAATACTTGGAGTATGGACCAATGTGCTCAAACATATGAACTTCAGGATTTTCAACATCCTCAACATCAATGATACTAGAGTCAACAAAATTTGTATCCTCAATGTCCTTGGCTGACTCTATTCTCATTTCTTCAATATTGACATCCTCAAACACATGCTCTTCTTGGCTACTATACTCAAAATTGGCTTGTTGAGCATAAAGCTCCAACCACTTGACTCAATTGAGCCTCCAACTTGCGAATAGTTTCCTCTTGCTCGTATATGTGCAATTGTTTCTCACTGTTTTGTTCCAGAAAGCACTTTATCATATCCCTGATCTCCTTCAGGTTTGCATCCCCAGGTTCTTTGTTCCTATTAACTTCACAAGAAAAAGGTAGAACCATCATAGTAAGGGGTTCGGGGAAGATAAGAAATATAAGAACAACCATAAAAGTGACCATTTTTACCACCACACATCACACACATTCCACGAAAAAGATTGAGTTGGTGCACATAACTCGCTCTCAAGAACGTTTTGAAAATTTTTCCACAGGTGGTTTCCTTCATAATATGTATGGAGATCAATAGTAGAATTATCTACACCTAAATTCCCAAAATTCCAAGATGTCATGTTTCTCAAATTAATAGTTAGAAAAAAAATAAAATAGAAAATATAACAATATAAAAATTTGAACTTGAACCGTAGCAATATATACAGCTACAACTACACCGTTACTTCCTCGGCAATGGTGCCAAAATTTGATCACGCCCAACTTTAGTCCTAAAAAAGGATAAGCTGGTCGCAACAAATATAATCTGGTCTAAAAGTCATGAGTCAAATCCCACAAAGAACTAAGGCTTAGTTGTATCTGTTTAATATCACTAAGAAGACAAGATTGAAAATAAATAAACAGCTGAAAACTGAAAACTAACTCTGCTTGAATTGTAAATAATTGGAATAAAGGAAGGGAAAGAGGTAAGGAGGATCATTGGGCATCAATCTTTAATCTTCTTCTTTGTTCTTTATCCTTTGAATATGAATTCTTTTGTGATTTTTATTTTTTTCACGAGTAGCTAACTTTTCTAATCTAAGGTTTTGGTGAAACCCGTTGGGGATGAATTGGTTGTTATAATTAATATAGATTTGAATTAGTTTAATCTCTATTTGTTCAACTATGTTTTGATTGTGGTTAATTGAAAGGATTCTCAATTAGCCGTTCTTATTTATTATGTATCTGCTTGAGAGAGAGTGCATATTTAGGTATTTGTTTGAACAACATAACTCCCAGAGTATAGGTGAGAGTCATAACCGAAGGTTTAGAAGTTGGATTAGTGATAACGATACCTAGGGTGCGATCTAAGTGAACTGTAATACGAATCTAGCTAGCGTAGCTTGAGAGAGTGCATATAGTAAATTATCATAATTGATTGGCAGAGATTATGATAGCTGGAGAGTTCATGATTGATAGAGGCAACTAACTCAAAGCTATAATAAACATACAATTAAGGAAATCAACAATGGGGGAAATTATTACCTTAGACCTTCTGATGTTTTTCACTTCCAAAAATCCTTCTCCCCTTTCCTAGCCGCCTTCCTTCATTAAATATAGGGTTTAGGGCTTAAAATATCATATTTTTCACTTTGGTCCCTGAAGTTTACGCGTCCTACCACGGTGCTACAGCGGTTACGTCAAGACCGCAGCCAGAGTGGCCTTCAGAATCTGCGACAGTGTTCTGCCAGCTTCATTTCTGGTTTTGTCCCTTCGCTTGGTGCACTTTGTGGATATTGTATGATTGGCCTCCTTTTCTCCGTAATTGATCCCAAAAGTACTCTATGGACTTCTTTTATTGGATATAGCCTACAAAGCATGAAAAGCACTAATTAGAGCATTTTGTTATCATTTTTTACCGTAAAAGCTATACAAAATGTGGTTCTTTAGGGCCTAATTATAGTCTAATTTACCTATTATTAAAGTTAGTCAAACAAGAGGAAAGAATAACTGGTAAAGTAAAAGAAGGGTCAAGAAATTCATACCGAAGATGCGGAGGCAATGGCTTCAACTCCAAGATGGGAGCCTTCTCAATTGAAGGCTTAGTTGGAGGGGTGGTTCTATTTTCCTAGGATAATTTGCGGGACTCATAAGTACATGACCCCATTCCTTGCAAAGTGTTCACACACTACACATACTCATCCATTTCTTCATCATCACAGTTGAACAAGACGGCCTCTAAAGTATCATCAACATTCATCAGGGCACTTGTTTCAACAATAATGACATCAGTCACCAAGTGTACAAAAGAGCACACCTCATTGCTAGTGGTTTCCTCATAGACCTATACACATGAAAAAACACTTTCTCATCACTAAACCGAAAAGTAAGTTCTCTGGCTTCAATATCGTCTAGAGCCTTCCCCGTCGCAAGGAAAGATCTCCCAAGAATGATCGACACCTTATAGTCAACCTCATAATCAATAATAACAAAATCCAGGGGGAGAATGAATTTCTCAACATGAACCAACACATCATCAATGATACCTAATGGTCTCTTCATGGTACGATCCGCCATTTGTATTCTCATAGATGTGGTCTTTGTTTCCCAATCCCTAAAGTTTTGCAAATCGAATAGGGCATCAAGTTGATACTTTCCCCAAGATCACAAAGAGCTTTAGCAAAGTCAACGCTTCCAATGGTATAAGAGATAGTGAAAGCATCGGGATCTCATCCATTGAGTGCACAATTGCACTCACTTGATGAGTCATCTTTATAGTTTCACAATTTATCGACCATTTCTTTGTCACCAAATCCTTCATAAACTTCGCATAACATGGCATTTTCTCTAAAGCCTAAACCAATGACACATTGATAGATAGACTCTTAATCATGTCAATAAACTTTTTGAATTGGTTCTCCCCATTTTTCTTGGCAAGCCGTTGAGGTTATGGAGGAGGAGGTCTAGGCATGTGTGCCTTAGACTTTGGCATTATCGGTTCTGGTATGTTATAAATATGCTCCCTAGATGGTTTCACTTCCTCATGAGTCTCCTCCACACTGTCATCAATGTCAATCCTCACTTTATCATTTTCTTGCACTTCATTGCTCGGTATCTTATCTTCTTGTACCACTTGCTCATCGTCCATAATTTTCCTTTGACTTGAGGTGGTTGCATCCTCACCTTTTCTACTCCTTGTAGTAATGGCCACGGAATGTCCCATGTTGTTCCCACCCTTTGGGTTCACCACCGTGTCACTTGGTAGTGCCCTCTTAGGACGAGTGTTTAAAGCTTGCAAGATTTTCCCCAATTGAACTTTCAAATTGCAAATTGAAGTGTTGTTAGAGGCTAGTTGAGCATCAAAGTCGGCAATCTTCTCCATCATTTGTTTGAACATGTTCTCAATTCGTCCCATCTCATTGTTGGAAGAGCTCAGACAACGGGAAGGATAATAAGGCAGGTTGCTCAGTTGTTGATACATCGGGGGCCTTTGAAAACCCAACCCTTGATTCCCTTGGTTATTGTTCCACCCTTATTGGTTGTTGCTTCCCCAATATCCTTGATTATTTCCACTCAAATTGCCTTAGTTATTTTTACCATTCCAATTTCCTTGGTTGTTTTGATTGTTCCAATTTCCTTGATTATTACCACCATTCCAGTTACCTTGATTGCTAGAATTCCAATTTCCTTGATTTCCTTGAGGTCGCCATTATTGTTGATTCGGGCCTTGAGAGTTGTTTATTTGTCCTTGGAAGTTGTTCACATATTGTACATCCTCTATTGCTCATTGTAAGATTCATCTTGATCAAACTCACTATCATCTTGTACAAAACTTCCCATACAGTTTTGCACTTGAGAACCCTTTTGCCTTCTCTTGTACTTGTTGAAGTTGAGCCTTGGCTAGTTGATACATTTTGGTGGTCAACCCGGCAATTTATTTACCGTGATCATGTAATTATTTATGCAAGTGAATCACATTTGGATCACCTTGAGGAATATTTGCTCTATTTTTCCATGCTGATGAAGTATCCACCATTTCATCTAGAATCTCACAAGCTCCCATATATGGTGTTGTCATGAAATTTTCACCGGCAAGTCGATTGACCACGCATTGATTGGTAGTATTGATCCCCTATAGAAATTTTGTTGAATCATAGCCTTTGTCATGTCATTGTTTGGGCTCTCTTTCACCATAGTTCGGTACCTCTCACATACATCATGCAAAGTCTCACCGGGTTCTTGTTTTAGTGCTAGAATCTCGTCTCTAAGAGTAGCCATATGCTCAGGAGAAAAGAGCTTGAAAATAAATTTCTCCGCCAACTCATTTCATGTATGGATAGAATAATTTGGCAATCTCTCTAACCAATCCAAGACTTTCCCCCGTAGAGAGAAAGGAAATTGCCTCAACTGTAAAGCATCCTAAAAAAGTTTGTCTGTTTACTCCCCCAGCAAGTGTCCACAAAACCCTTCAAGTGTTTGTACGCATTTCGATTCGGAGCCCCGATGAAGAATCCCCGTTGCTCTAACAATGTAAGCATAACACTTGTGATTTGAAAGTTGCCTGCCCTAATACGGGGCGGGACTATGGAACTTGCATACCCTTCATTTGGCAACACCCAGTGTGGAGCCACTTTTTGTGGAAGTGGGGGTGGAACGGGAACGTTGTCTTAGGCGGTCAACCTCATCTATTTGCTTGAGGTTCAAGAGGAACCTCTTCGACTTGATCATCTTCCACATCCACATCCCCCATAGGCATATTTCCAAGATGATCATTATTGTTGAGAGCTAGGTCTGGGCATTTATCCGGTATAATCGATAGCCCAAACTGATAAAATGCTATTGGATTATCGATATCGGATTATTGGGTAAATAATTTGATAACTGTTTCGAATTATCGGTTTGGGTCTCGATTTTCCTAATTTAACAATGGTTTAATCGATATCCCGATAAGCTTTAACAAAATTATAATTTTACCTACTAAATATATAAAGCCACCTTATGGCTCCATTATCTCATTCTCTCAATTCTCTTGGCAGTTACTCTTCATCTTTAGACCTTAACCATTAGAGTAAGTTTTAAACTTTTCTAAATTTTTCATCTTAATTCTTTAGTTAAAATTTTGTGTATCAAACATTAAAGAATTAATTGTTATATTTTTTATTTTTACTATTTGTTTCTTTTGTTGATATGGTTCTTTTGTTCAATATCTTATTCCTTACTCCTACTAACTTATAACTTTGAAATTTGAGATCATCCATTGAGATTTTCAAATGCAAAGAAAGTTTCTTTTCTAAAAATGAAATTTAATCCCTTTTTTAAGAGCAAAAATTCAGTTCCATTCTTTTAACAGTATGATCACGATTTCTATTAAAAATATGAAAATTTTAGATATTTTTTATTCTTATCAGGTAAACCGATAACCAAACTGATATGGATCGATAACCGACTAATTGATACCTGATAACCGATATCTTGTTCGTTTGGTTATCAGTTTAGCATATTTATAAACTAATAACTGATATGCCGAGTTGATAACATTCACAATCGGACCGAACCGACCGATGCCCACCCTATTGAGAGCCACTATTTCACCTATAACCGTTTCACCTACAATTGTTTCACAAAAAAGAGCAGTAACACAGAAGGAAAAGAAGATAATTCACACACAAAAATAAAATATATAGCTAAATCTAGTTTTAGCTCTCGGGCAACGACACCAAAAATTGATCTCGTACACCTCTATTCGAGGTTATGAAATGATCGATGCAATAGTAATACCCAACAGAGTCGGGGTCGAATTTCACCAAGAGATATATGAATGGGATAAAGTGATATATATTTGGATTAAGCACATGATATCTGGATTGCACTTCCACAAATATGATTTGCTTTTACTTCTAAAATTACTAAAGATTGTAATTATAAAAACATGACACTAGGAAATATTGTTTTTGATTGTTTTTCAAATATTGTAAAAGGCATAGGACTATGACTTTCACCCAGGTGTTTTCCTAACGGATTGTAAGTTTTAAAGATTTTTTTGTTGGTCGGGGTGTATTATAGCTATCAACATTCAATTACCCACTCAATGCCTCTTGGTAAGTGAATGATTTTTCCCAATTTGGCTTTCTTAAGTCCAAATGGGTATTGAACAAAACAGTTGATAAAATGGTCAAGTTGGATTTTACTATCTCTAGGTTCAACCCTTTAATTGGGACTATCAATCTCTTAATTTCATCCCAAATTCTTGTTAGCCAAGTTTTCCTAGACCAAGTCTTTCTTTTTCAAGTAGAGACTAAGTTAAATAGGCATGAACTAATGTTTGCAACTATTATTTCTAAAATAAAAGTAAGAATATGGCTAAATAATAAACACGGAACCATAAACAAGCTATAAATCAAACACCCATTAGGTTGACACGCTAGGGTAGGGTCACAACCCTAGTTAAAAATCTAGCTACTCATAATGGATATAGAATAAAACAAGATAGAAAAGATGATAAAACTCATATTCAAATATTAAAAGATAAAAATCTAATGTTGAATCACTAAAGTAAGCTAAAGTTGCTTTGGCTACATGAGTTCTAATATTCAAAACTTGACCTAATTTCGTGAAACTAGCCTATTTATACAAAGCCGATTCGAACAAAAATGCCATTTTGGAGGTTCAACAGGAGGCTCGCACACCATTGGGTCGGCGGATGCGAGTTAGCATCGACCGGGTCGGCGGTTGGCACACCATTGGGTTCAACATGAGGCACATCATTATTAGGCACCGCATTATTGTTCTCGCTGTAATGGCCTGACTCAGCGTCAACGTTCAAGTGAGCAGACTGAAAGTTTCAAATCCTTAGACTAACCTGGAATTGAAATTTAAAATAGAGTGTATAGAGATTAGTATCAAATCACCACTCTTATGCTTAGCCCCACGGTAGGCACCAAACTGTTTACTCAAAAAATGAGTAACAGTTGAGTTTGTATGCGGTTAAAGGATATGTGATTTAATTCAATACGAATGATTAAGAACAACAGGTAAATGAGTTAAAGACAAATAAATGATCAAACCTATCGTAATGTGGTGACCAAGCCTGATCTTAGATTGAATAGTGGAATTCACCCTTGATTGGACCTTCGGTACAAGCTCGGTCGCAAGTAAAGAAAAGAACAAATGAATAATGCTTTGAGCAATAACTAGAAGACAAAAGTAAACTTTTTTTTCTTTGATTTGCATGTCACAATGTGTAAGGGTAAAGAAAACCTTCCACTTTATATAGTATTATATAGTAGGAGAATTTCAGTCCTAGTACAAGTCTAAATAAAGTAAAAATCTTCTTTTTTCGGTAAGTCAATCTACAACTGATACTGAACGGGGTTCACACCGTAATATTCGATTGAGGGCGAATATTATGGCCCCTACTCGTCATGAGTAATCGTTCTCTGCGTTTCTCGATGTCCAGAAGCTATACTTACTCTGGGTCCGTTATTTCACTGTGCCTGATCTTAGAAACACTGTTCATTCCTCCGGGTTTCGATACAAGGTGTTCTTGGGCCTCGATTATAATCACGTTGAGCCATGTTGCCCCCTTGTTTCCATATCGTGGAATAGGCGAAACCTCAGCCCTCATTTTACTTGTACACAAACTTTAAAATATAGTGAGTAAAAATATAGGGTGAATTGTATGTTACCGATTGCTATTTGAAGAGACAAAGAAATTTTTGAAGCAACCTCGTGCACTAAGCTTCCGCTATGCACAGGGTCCGAGGAAGGGCCGGACCACAATGATCTATTGTTTGTAGCCTTACCCTACATTTCTGCAAGAGGTTGTTTCCACGGCTCAAACCCGTGACCTCCTGGTCACATGACAATAACTTTACCAGTTACGCCAAGACTCTCATTCCAGAAATGCAGAGAAATTGCTTCTAAAAATTTCAGGAATATTTCTTCCGCATGACAAAAGCAGGGCCCAAAGCTAGAAATATTTTTGATTTCATCTTCTCTACTCACATGGGCAAGTTACTGGAATCCGGAACCAAAGTATTGTTATATTAAAAATTTGTATCGAAAATAGGTTAAAAAAAAATATAAGTATATACAACGCCATAGTAGATGATGTTGTACATAACGTCCGTTATGTACAATGCCATCTACTATGGCGTTGAACCTTTATTTAATAATCTATCAGGTTCAACGCCATAGTAGGTGGCGTTGAACCTCACACTTCTTCTTCTTCAAAATTAAAAAACCAGTCGGTCCCCCCTTTCCCCACACCGCGACCAGTTGACAAAATTTTTAAAAAAAAAAATTTGGTCCCCCCGGGTTATACATATAAGTCCCGTTATAGTTTTACGCTATTGGGTTCGTGGGTAGACGAATTTGGAAGCTTTATATTAATATATCTCATCCGTAAAAAGGTATGTTTATACTACTATTTTTTAGTTTCCGAACTAGTTTGTATTTTAGATTACTTGTTAGTTTCCGAACTTGTTAGTTTACATATTAGTTTCTGAACTTGTTATATTACTTGTTAGTTTTAGTTTTAGTTAGTTTTCGTTATTTTATGTTATTTTCCGAACTAGTTTATATTTTAGATTACTTGTTAGAAATGTTAGTTGTTTATTCATATTTGTGTAATTTATATTAGTTGTTAGTTGTAAAATAGAGACCTTTTTAGCGTAGTAAAACATAGACTCTTTTTAGGATAGGAAATTTTAGAGCCTTGTAGCGTAGTAATGTGTAGTATTTAGCTTGTAATTTTGATACTCAAAATTAAGTTATTAAAAATTATCGAACCCGGGAGCTCAAAAATTATCGAGTCCGGGATACATAGCCATTAATAATAGTTTGGTGCCGTTGGGCGCCAAAATTAAGTTATTAAAAATTATCGAACCCGGAAGCTCAAAAACATCGATCCCGGGAGCTCAAAAATATTTAATTTAAACAATTTAATTATTCTAAATGTATTTTATAATTATATGCGTAATATAGCTATTAATAATAGTTTGGTGCCGCTGGGCCTTAAAATTAATTTATTAAAAATTATCGAATCCGGGAGCTCAAAAACATCGAGCCCGGGAGCTCAAAAATATTTAATTTAGACAATTTAATTATTCTAAATGTATTTTATAATTATACGCATACACATAGCTATTAATAACAGTTTGGTGCCAATGGGCCTTAAAATTAAGTTATTAAAAATTATCGAATCCGGGAGCTCAAAAACATCGAGCCCGGGAGCTCAAAAATATTTAATTTAGATAATTCAATTATTCTAAATATATTTTATAATTATATGCATATACATAGCTATTAATAATAGTTTGGTGCCGCTGGGCCTTAAAATTAAGTTATTAAAAATTATCGAATCCGGGAGCTCAAAAACATCGAGCCCGGGAGCTCAAAAATATTTAATTTGGACAATTCAATTATTCTAAATATATTTTATAATTATATGCATACACATAGTTATTAATAATAGTTTGGTGCCGCTGGGCCTTAAAATTAAGTTATTAAAAATTATCGAACACGGGAGCTCAAAAACATCGAGCTCGGGAGCTTAAAAATATTTAATTTACACAATAAAATATTTAAAAATGTAACTTTAAATTATAAAAAAATACATAGCTATTATCAGCAATTTATACAATTAAATTATTAAATGTGTAACTTTTACAAGTTATTAAATTTTTTAATTTTACAGTCGACGACATGGATGCGCCCATACATCCTGGCCCTAGGAGCTTAGAGCTATTAGGCCTACAGCCGCAGCACCGATCTGAGTATATATGGGACGGACAGTTATTGACCGACACATTCCGGGGTCGGCGGATCGATATATTGTGGGCTTTCCTTAGTGCCCGAGATTTACATTCTAGAGTCGTCCATCACTTGGAGGTGATGGGATTCTACAGGATTATTCGGATTGGCCGGATACAGCTCGATTACTCATTGATCACGGCCATCATTGAGCGGTGGCGACCGGAGACGCACACCTTCCACCTTCCCATTGGCGAGGCCACTATTACGTTGCAGGACGTAGAGGTTTTATATGGCCTGCCAGCCGATGGGTTACCTGTTCTTTTTCCGTCGGGCATGAGGCATTTCCCCCGCGAGATGTATTGGGATTTGCTAGAGATGCTGACTGGTTTGAGGCCGGAGGCCGTTGATCATAGGGCCGGGATCAGTCGGGTACCGTTAATCCCTATTAGACAGCGTCTGGAGCAGCTCCACCCTCATATTACTGATGACTCAGAGGAGGAGGTTGTGAGCCACTACACTAGGTTGTTGCTGCTCCTTTTATTAGGGGGTGTCTTGTTCCCGAACACTTCGGGTAATCTTGTTAGCCTCCGATTTCTACACCACATTACACAGTTCGAGGATACAGCTACATACAGCTGGGGTGCTGTTGTCCTCGCATTCCTGTACAGGCAGGATGTGCCGGGCTTTTATGGGCACATAGAGAGATATCTGCGGCTTCCTACCCCTTCTACAGATGAGAACATATTCAATGAAAATATCTACCCCGAGTTAAATCTACCTAAATATAGTTTATCTCACAGTATACATTAACTTTCTATGTTAGATTTGGGTTTGGGAGCGATTTGTGCAGCTCAGCCCACCTTTGCCACTGATACCAGCTGACGTCGCATTACCAGACCTTCCTTTAGCTGCCAGGTGGGTCATGCGGCGTGGATATACGCGGGGATAATTTGCCCATCATAATCTTCCAGCCGTCAGGGATGTGTTAGACTTCCTAGAGGATGCACAGGTAAAAATCTAACTAAACGTACCAATTATTGTTTAAATTAGTGTTACGAATACTAACCATTTGTGTTGTTATTTGATAGTTCATCTGGACACCCTATAGTGAGGAGTTGCTAGCTACCCTCCCAGAATACTGTACTGTAGACCGGGCTATTTGGAGGTCTTCTGTCCCTCTCACATGCCTAGATATAGTGGAGCATCATTCCTCAGAGCGAGTTTATCGTCAGTTTGGCATGTTGCAGCCTATACCGCCTCATCCTTCATGGCATCCTACACATTATGAGAGGGATGATCGTAGCAGGGTGGACGACACCTTTTTAGGCTGGCTCCAGACTCAGCTGGGCATTTGGGATAGCCGAGGTGATTTGATCCCACCTCCACAGCACTATCCTATTGCAGGGTATCTAGCATGGTATCGTATAGTGTCCCGTCTATTTGTCGGCAACCCAGTGCATCAGGTAGATGGGCGGTACGTCTCATACGCCGGGAGACACGAGGCTCTGGTAAGTTTTATGTCATATTTAATAATGTACATATAATGTTGTGAGTTAAACCTAGTTTATATTATTTACTTTTGTGCAGGCCATTGGATTGCATACCGTCCACCGTATGGGGCGGGAGATGCAGGAGTATGCGCACGATCCAGCGGCCATTATAGATTATGGTCGTCGATTCATGGCATTGGCTGCCGAGACACTAGAGCGTGCCAGATCGGATCAGCGCTTGGCACTGTCACACCTCCCTTTTTACTACCCCAACATGCGTAAGGCGTATAAATACACTTGTAGGGTATACCCCGACGCTCAATTACCCGAGACGGATAAAATAACGTAAGGGAAGGAGTTTTTCCAATTTAAGGACAATCGGTTCGGGATTTCATTAGAGATTAATCAGAGTCGCCACTTGGGAATGACAATGGTGTCCCAAGTCACCGGTTAATCCCGAATCCGAGGAATTTTGACTCTTATAAATGTCCGCGAAGCAAAGATCCGGATAAGGAACTTTGTTAACCCGGGAGAAGGTGTTAGGCACTCCCGGATTCCGTGGTTTTAGCACGGTCGCTCCACTGTCGTTCTTGACTTTTTGTTTGACTCAATTGTAGATTTTTAACAACATAATGTGCTTTTACGTTAAATATCATTTTTAGGAATTTGCGGTATCGCGAAAACACGCCTCGAGTCATACCGCAACCAGTACGCCTATGACTTTTGGTGTATTTCAGCTTTACCGAGATTTGGATTTGAGTCGCACCAAGTGCACACTCATTCAATGGAAGGTATATTAAAGTCGTGCCCTAAAATAATCTATCGGCTTTAATTAACTTTGGGAAAGACCGTGAAATTCGCTAAACGGTCTTCCCGAACCTATGCTTTTTATAACAAATTTATTTGAGGGCCCCGCAATTGTATATTTTGTGCGGCGAGGCTCGTCTCATTTTTATTTAAAGGTAGACCTACGAATAACTACGATTTTTTATATTCCTTATTTGTCAAATGCCCAAACCATTGGATTTTGTGACTATAATGAGAACAATAATGCTGGAGCCCGTATGCGTGAACCCTCCACATTTCATGTCTATAATGTTTCAGAATAATTCTCCAAGTTTTTAACGTTTCTACCCAATTACAATGTTGGGTCTTGCGTTTAACTTTGGATTCATAGATATATTTAATAGAGCAATCCACTACTTTAAATGACAAACTGTTTGAGTAATCCAATGTTAATATGAATATTGTTGAAACCTACTGTATCAACACTTCAGTCTCGTCATCACAATTTCACAAAAAACAGTTTGAAAGTGAAGATGACAGTATGTGTTCATGAAGAGAAATATGGCCTCAATTAGTCACCTAATATCAACTAACTTACAATAATATACCAACAATTATACTAAAGCTAGTCTATGAATATCGATATGAGTAGACATTTATTCAAAAAATCCAAAATCAGTCTAAATCTCTTAGAATCAATCCAGTATTAATACGAGTTGAATTTGAACTATCTTGTCTACTATCAAATGCAAGTTCATTCACGATGAGTCAGTCTCTTCAATATTACAAATATCAAACGAAAACAAAGGCATTCTATTGTAAGAATATCAACACACTTGATTTTGCAAAAAACAGTACAGATTCAATAATCGAACTTCCTATTGCCAGGGGGTAGAGTGTACCTGAAATGGCAAGGAAATGGAATATGAGAGGAAAAATCAGCCAAAGTAAAACACACCAGTAACAATCGGCAACAGCAATTCAGTGATCAACAACAGTGAATAAAACCCAGGAATGATGCTTTTATAGCAGAAACAAATAAAAAAAAAACAGCCTTGATCTTCAAATCCCAAAACTTCAAATTACTTCCAAAGAAAACCAGATTTCCTATTCAAATAACAGTTTCATATTGATTTATGACTGATTCTCCTATTGTTTTTGTATTTTTTGATATGTATTTGAAGGTATAAAAGAAGAAAATGAATCTGAAGTGTTACTTTCAGATCTGAAAATTAGCAAATATTTTTTGGGATTTTTTCTAGGTTTATTTGGCTCCAAATTATAAAAGAGACTCTAAAAATTAGAAGGAACCCCCCATTTCTAAAGCTGAAAATACCTATTTATAGACCCAAAATAAGAAAAAATCTGAATATTATTATTTCACTAAAACCCCTTCAATTCTTAGCTTGTTGCACAAGTTAGTGCAGTTATTCTAGTGAAAACTACACTAAGACCCCTTCTAGAATAGTCTACCATGTTCCATTTCCCTTAGAATTCCTATTGTGCCCTCACTTGTTAAGGACAACTACTAATTCTACCTTTTTTATCCCCAAGCTGCCCTTAATGCTCTATATTTATAACAAATTTACCATTTCCTATTCCAATTGCACCCTTTTCCTTCTAAACTTATTACAACTATACCAACTCCCTTTTCCCAATTCACCCCTACTTCTTTAAGCTAATTACATCCCTAATTTCTGTATTTTATCTCTATTTTAACCTATTTTCAGATTATATTTATCAAATAGCCACAATTAAGTGACTATTGCTCAATTAGCCAATTGGCCCTTCAACTAACTTAAATTCAGATTAATTCAATAACTAAATTCACATTTCATTCATAACCAACCCTAAGCAGCTTTACAAACATAGCCACTTTTGTTCAATTATTCAATTAACAAGACTCGGGGAACAATTTGATAGATGATGAGTCTTGTTAATCGAGATAACTAAACGAAATTGAATCTATCAAGTAAACGCCTTAGGTTGCTACGAATCGAGTGATTTCAACTATCGACCTAACTTGAATCTAAATTATCTAAGGGATGAATCACTAATCGAACTAAAGTCGCTAACTAACAGCTATAACCAATTCCCCTAGTTCAGCAATTAATCGACTCGAATATACTCAACAGTATCAAACAACCAGTAAGAAACAAGATTTAAACAGGATCAAACAACTTCACTAAGCCTCAAAACAGCATGTGTTCGCAATGTATTCATTCTAATCAATCATGTATAAACAGATTTAAAATTATCAATTAACAAATCCAACCATTAACAAGTAGTTCCAAAATCTAAAAACATAAGCTAGTATTTTAATCGGCAAACTAAAAAATCTAACAGAAAGAATCTGGAGATCTAATTACTAATCAAAAAATTAACAAAAGTCTAACAATATTAAAATCAGAACAATTAAATCTACACATAGCCGAAAATCACAAAAGAAAACAGCAATTTAACAAAATATATTTCCTAGTCTCCTAAAAAAAGAACAAGAAGAACTTAATCACAAAAAGAGGGAATACTTAGCTTTTGCCGTTTATTTTTCTGTTTTTAAGCGTTCTTCCGTTTTTTTCTTTTCCTCTTTTTTTCCTTTTTTTTTTGTTTTCTTCAACTCTTCTTCATCTCTCTTCAAATCTTGACAATCCGACGTCTTTGGCCTTGAAATGCTTGAAACCGAATCGGTTTTGGATTTTCCAGTGGTCTTTTGGCTTAAAATTCTTGTCACGGTGTAAAAGAATGATGGGGTTGTTAATTTTTGAGGGTTTGGGTGGCGGCGCCGCCGTGGGGAGGGGTGGCGGCGCGGGATATTTGAGTCGATTCGTCGGGTTTTGAAGGGAGCTGATAATGGTGGAGTGATGAGGAGATGGTGGGGGATGTTTTGGCGTTGGTTTCAGCCTGAACGGAGGCCGGCCGCCGCCGTGGGTGGCGGAACCCTAGCGGCGGCTGTTGAAGAAAAATGAGGAGATGCGGCTGGCAGACAAGAGGGTTCGTGGGGGTTAAGGTTGTAATGAGACTAGGTTTTGTCTTTAATTGATTTTGGTATATTGTATTACAAAATTAATCCGTAACCGTTGGATTAAAAGGAATGGACGGCTAGGATTTCCAAAGGGGAGAGGGAACCGGGTTTGGATTGGGCTGAGTAGCTGGGCTGGCCGGCTGGGGTAATTTCGTTTGGGCTTGGGGCTGGGGAGCCGCTTGGGCCGCTGGGTAGGGGAATGTTTGGCCCAAATTGTTATTCCTTCTACTATAACTCTTGTATTGTATCTCTTTTCCTTGTATATTTTTTGTATTATTTATTTTTGATTTGTTTGTATTTTATGTATTTTTTCTATTTTTGTAATTATTTGAGACTTATTAAAAGTTAAACTAATTACCTCTCTTTTTTTTTTTGACAATTTTCAAGCTTAAAAGCTAACTATTTTTTTTTTTTTGATTTTTTCTTTAATTTGCTAGAAAAACGAATTAATTCCTTAAAGATGCCATTTTTTTTGTATTTTCATTTATCACACGCAAATAACATGCAAACAACTAATCACAAAATTCACACAAAATTATAAAAACAAGGAAAAATTATTTATTTTGAATTTTATAGGAATAACTCATGTGTAGGGTAAAAATCACGTGCTCACAGTGCCCCTCTTTGCTCGGGGACACGAAGAGTTTCCGTGCAAAGATAAGTGAGCAACTATGAACGATTTTTACCCGTTCGAGTATTCCATTGTGAAGCATTTTTTAAAAAGTTTTGACCGCACCCTGCTTCAGAAGTTGCCTACATATCCTGGGCTAAACAGGAATCAGGTCAGTGTAGTTCGGGAAGGTCTGGTAGCTGGGACTACCAAGGATTGTGATCTCACTGCTGTTGCTGTTGTTACTGCTGTCATTGCTGACTGACTCCTTATTACACCAGGGTAAAGATAAAAGGAGCTAGCCTAAGCTACAACCTATGAATTACAAAAATCCTATCTATGTCTTCCAACTTGTCTTTTTGTATTTTCTTGATCTTGTGTCTTGTATTCCTTGCAACGGCATTCTTGTTATTGCCTTCAACTTGTATCTTCGCTCCAATGGCATTATTGTTATCGCCTTGAACATGTTCAACTTTTCACCGGCATTCCTTTTATTGCCTTGGCTTGTTCAACCTCTTCAATATGAAATATTCCGTCCATTCTCCAGGTGGACCCCTGCTTGTGACTAAATAAACAACCAAAGAAAGATTTTTCTGCCCCAGTATGGTGACTGGGCACATCATGTTATTGAATGTCCGAATTTTTTATTTCTTTTTTCTTCTTTTTTTTTTTCATATTTTTCTTTTTCTTTCTTTTTTTCCCCTTTTTTTTTCTTTTTAAATGCAGATATGTATGAAATGCGATGCAGAAAAATATTCCCGTATTTGAAGGTGGGCGCCTAACAGAAATTAAACGTGCAATGCAGAAATGTATTTCCGTATTTGAAGGTGGGCGCCTAACAGAATTTAAACGTGCCATGCGAATGCAGAAAATATTCCCGTATTTGAAGGTGGGCGCCTAACAGAATTAAACGTGCAATGCGAATGCAGAAAAGTATTCCCGTATTAGAAGGTGGGCACCTAACGGAATTTAAAAATGCAAATGCAGAAAATATTCCCGCAGCAGGTGGGCACCTATCAGAAATTAAATTGCCATTCCATTCTTCGGGCGGGCACCCCGACTTTCACCAACAAACTTTGAAAATAAATCACCATACCATTCTTCGGGCGGGCACCCCGACTTCAACCATAATTTAAAACTTCGACTAAAACTTAAAGTAAAATGCCATTCCATTCTTCGGGCGGGCACCCCGACTTCAACAACAATTTCAAAAATAAATTGCCATACCATTATTCGGGCGGGCACCCCGACTTCAACAACAAACTTTAAAAATAAATTGCCATTCCATTCTTCGGGCGGGCACCCCGACTTCAACCATGATTTAAAACTTCAATTAAAAACTTAAAGTAAAATGCCATTCCATTCTCCAGGCGGGCACCCTGACTTCAACAACAATTTAAAACTTCAACTAAAACTTAAAGTAAAATGCCATTCCATTCTCCAGGCGGGCACCCTGACTTCAACAAAACTTAAAATAAATCGCCATACCATTCTTCGGGCGGGCACCCCGATTTCAACAACAATTTAAAACTTCAACTAAAAACTTAAAGTAAAATGCCATTCCATTCTTCGGGCGGGCGCCCCGATTTCAACAACAATTTAAAACTTCAACTAAAAACTTAAAGTAAAATGCCATTCCATTCTTCGGGCGGGCACCCCGATTTCAACAACAATTTAAAACTTCAACTAAAAACTTGAAAATAAATTGCCATACCATTCTTCAGGCGGGCACCCTGACTTTCACCAACAAACTTCGAAAATAAATCGCCATACCATTCTTCGGGCGGGCACCCCGATTTCAACAATGATTTAAAACTTCAACTAAAACTTAAAGTAAAATGCCATTCCATTCTTCAGGCGGGCATCCTGACTTCGACAATGAACTTTAAAAATAAATCGCCATACCATTCTTCGGGCGGGCACCCCGATTTCAACAACAAACTTCGAAAATAAATCGCCATACCATTCTTCGGGCGGGCACCCCGATTTCAACAATGATTTAAAACTTCAACTAAAACTTAAAGTAAAATGCCATTCCATTCTCCAGGCGGGCACCCTGATTTCAACAATGATTTAAAACTTCAACTAAAATTCCATTCTTCAGGCGGGCATCCTGACTTCGACAATGAACTTTAAAAATAAATCGCCATACCATTCTTCGGGCGGGCACCCCGATTTCAACAACAAACTTCGAAAATAAATCGCCATACCATTCTTCGGGCGGGCACCCCGATTTCAACAATGATTTAAAACTTCAACTAAAACTTAAAGTAAAATGCCATTCCATTCTTCGGGCGGGCACCCCGATTTCAAAAATGATTCAAAACTTCCTCTTTTTGGTATTTTCTTTTACCACATTGGTTACATTCACTTTAAAGTGATTAGTGACAATTTGTTCCTGCATGAAACAAAATTTATTAGATATAAACTGCTGGCAACTGGCATCTGCCGTCCCCACTTCTTATTGCTTCCTTTGTTTTTGCTTTTTCATGTTGCATGGCTTTCGACTTCTTGTCCCTTGCAGACTCTTTTTGTATTTTTCTCATTTCTTCATTTTTGTTTTGTTTTCTTTTCTTTGGCCATGTTTGCCAAGCTTCTTTATTCCTTTCCCCAATCTTCCATTCTTTCTGATCCAGTGTTATTTCAACTTCCGTTATCAGGGGCTGGTAGTTAGCTCTCAAAAGGGTAAACAATGAAATGCAGAAAAAATGAAAGAAAGGTAAGGGTATTTTGGAGAGATGACAGAACTTATCTGGGTATTTGCTGGCTGATTCCGCTGACCATGCCATGTATTTAAACTCTGACCCAGTTCGTTCCAATCATTATTTTGACTCTGAATTGCCTCTGACCCAAACAAATACTCTTTTTGTTGCCTTTTCTCTTTTGATAGTCCTCACGATCGCCTTACGGTGCCTCGAAAGGTTTTCACCAATAAAACTCTCTCGTTTATTCTCTCAACCTCACAATCATCTCACAGTGCCGATTAAGGTTTTCACTGATGAGACTCTCTCATTTTATTTCTCTCAACCTCACAATCGTCTCACAGTGCCGGCTAAGGTTTTCACTGGTGAGACTCTCTCATTTTTTATTTTTCCATTTTTCCTTTTTGTATTTGGTTTTCTGTTCCACGGGTATTGTCCGATACTTCGCTCCTCCTTCGTTGTATTCGTTATCATTTCAGAATCGATCAGAAGGTGGCTTTTGGACGGGTTAAGAAAGAAAGATATAAAGGCTCAAAATTTCAACGAGGGTTAAAAATATTTACAACTCTCGGAATTATTAAAACATAAATTCTGCCCCAGTTTCAATATGTGGGGAGTTTTTGGATTTTTTCTTTATTGTGACTGAACCTCAGAGAGGCTGCCTACGTACCCTTTCGGGATCAAGTCAGACGTAGTTCATCCAACTTCATAAGTTAGATGGATTTCTTTTTGACTTTTCCCGATTTCTTTGTCTTTTTCTCTTTTCATTCATTTATTCATTTTTTCATTTTTCATCATTTTTTCATTTTTCATTCTGGCAATTTCGATCTTATTGCACTAGAGCGATTCCGAGAGAGGGATATGAAAGAATATTTTCATTGAGGCTCAAAAGGGGTTATTAATGGATAAAGTGTTTGGATAGCTGAACGAAATGCCTTCGTCATTTCAATTCCAAAATCACAACAAAATACAAAACACATAATTGAAAAGGAATAGTATCTTTTGACTGCATCTGAATTGATAGCAGTCTCCACGCACTTTCCTTCAACATCTGTTAAATACAATGCCCCATTGGACAACACCCGTGATACTACAAATGGTCCCTGCCAATTTGGCGCAAATTTGCCCTTTGCCTCAGACCAATACAGTAAGATACGCATCGCAACCAAAATGAGCCTATGCCCATTGGAAGCTATTGGCTCTATCGGATCAATAACATCTATGCCCCTGTTTCAAAGCAAAGAAAAATATGTTAGTTTAAATGCGGTGGTTGGTTGTGGCCTTGAACTTTGATGGCGACTGCTTTCCACCCGAGTGCCTTGCTTGTTCACCGACTATCCATTTTTACTTCTTCTTTGTTCAAAATCCAACTCTCTTTAGGTATGTATATTGTCCCTTTCTTGACGGATCCCACAATTCCGATCTTGAAGCCTATGATTTCTTCAATGATTTCACTGGACAACCTTGGGTGTTTCTTGACTGGCTCTTTCTTTTGTCAGAATACACTCCCATATTTCCATTTGTTATATTTTCTCCCGAGTTGGCACTTTGCCGACCTTTGCGTCTTGTACGCACCCCAAACATTTATTGTTGCCCGCTCCATCGCACATGTTGCTCTTTTGGCTTAAAGCACTGGCCTTGCCTTTTCCTGACTTACGACAATTGTCGTGTTGGCCAAATCCCATCTTGTGCAATTGGAAAGCTTGGTGGTAAATTTTGAAATCATTTCTATACTTGTTATGACCTGACTGACTCGATAAGAAGGAGGGTAAAACAAAGTGTGGAGAATAAAGAGAAAGGAAAATACAATTCCTAACAAGAAACCTACAGACGAATGACCTAACGGATTTTGAATACCGACTCTAGCGACCTTGACACGCACTCTTGGCCTTTTCCGTATAGCAAAGTTGATGTTCAACTCTTGTTGTAAAGTTCTGCTGTAAAACCGGTCTTCAATACTTTATTTCTTTGATCTGATCCTTAGTCGACTCGCAGCGCCCGTAGGGTTTTCGCCAACAAGCCTCTCTCGTTTGATCTTTCTTTCTCTCAACTCACCGTCGCCTTACGGTGCCCGTGCGGGTTTTCACCGATAAGACTCTCTCATTTTGACTTCTCTCATCTTGGAGTCTCGTGGTGGTTCTCATCATCTTGAATTCTTCATTGCCCTTGATGTGATTCACCTTTGCTCGTTTGACTCGGCATTTCTCGACGATTGGTCGGAAGGTCTTCCTTTGGACCGTAATGCAGGCTTTTGGATGGGATATAGAAAAAAGGATATAAAGGCTCAAAAATATTTCATCGTGGGTTAAAATTACAACTTTCGGAATCTTATTTATTCGACAACCATAACTTCTGCCCCAGTTTCCTTCTTGGGGGATTTTTTTTGGATTTTCGGATTTTTCATTTATTGTGACTGAACCTCAGAGAGGCTGCCTACGTACCCTTTCGGGATCAAGTCAGACGTAGTTCAGACTACGTCCGTATTCATTGTTGCATCTTGACTTCTCCCGATTTTTCTTTTCTTTCTTTTTCTTTCTTCTTTTTCTTTTCTTTTTCTCTTCTTTTTTTCTTTTCTTCTTTTTTTTTTCCTTTTCTTCTTTCTTTTTGTTTCTCCATTTGGATTTCTCCGCTCAATCCTCAATTTTTGTTGTTGATTCCGAAAGAGGGGTATGAAAGAAAATATAATATGGCTCAAAGGGGATAACAATGGACGAAGTGTTTGGGTAGCCGAATAAAATGCCTTCGTCATTCCAATCTTCAAAACCTACCAAGTACAAACTATCTTTCGACCAAATCACATATTTGCCTTTTGTTTTTGACGATTCTCAATGCCATTGGGCAACAATCTCGATACCATGAATGGTTCCTTAGCTTTGGGGTATTTTTGCCTTTGGCTTTAAATCGATGATGCATTTCCAAGGCATTTCTTTATGTTACGCTTTCCCCAATGTTCACTTGATTCCGGCTTCACAGTATTCCGATATGTTTCATTTCTTGCGAGTATCATTACATCTTCAACATTGCTTCATTGTTAAATTGACTTTTAAAATCAAGCCGAGAATTATGCGCATGTCATGTCACTAAAAATCAGTATGAAAAGAACTGTAAAGTGATTAGAAATGGAATGACTAGAAGTGACGGGAAACGGGGAGTTGTATTAAACTGATGAATTGAAACAACAAAACGAACAACAAAACTAACAGACTAGACTAGAATTACAAACCTAGACAGCACTAAACAAAGCAAAGTGGAAAGATAGAAGGGTTTTGACTCTCAAGACAATGTCCGGATTACAACCCTGAAATAACCCGGGCAAAAGAGATGACACCAAAATATACCACCAAAACTCCAAGAGACGGAGCGCCTTCCCGATTGACCAAGCATAATATCTTTAGCCACTGCCTTCTGCATCAACCATACGGGTGTCGACTATATCCGGATTTTGTACGGCAATGTAGCCTGCATTGATAAGCTCCTGAATTGCCTTTTTTAGCTTCCAACAATTTTCTGTGTCATGCCCCGGGGCGCCTGAGCAATATGCGCACATTTGAGAAAGATCACACCTCTTTGACCGATGATTTGGCATTTTTATCTGAATTGGTTTCAACATGCCCAGTTGATTCAACTTGTGGAACAAACTGGCATACGATTCTCCCAAAGGGGTAAGAGACTTTTCTCGTTTCAGTAGCCTCTCATTTTTAAAAGCCTGATTTGGCCTAAAACCTGACCCGCGGGGTTTCTGGTATGCTCGTTGGGAGAAGTAAGGGCCAGGAGAATTACAAGGATATCCATGGGTTCGATATAGAGGGCTTTTAGCAAAGACGACCACTGGACCTTGTTGTTGGGGAGGTTCAACCTGCGGACTCTGTTTGGGGTCCTGATGAACAACCTCGGAGGGGTAATGTTGGGCAACATGAGCTTCGAGTGGGTGTTTATCGTCGGGAACAGTGGATGTGATTGGAGCGCACTCCTGGGGGAAAATAGATGGATACCGAGTGATGGAGCTATTGGGGTGGCTGGAAAGGCTGCGATAGGCAGGTATATTTGGCACCGGGTTCAGTGTAAGGACAGGGTCCACGGAACTAGGTGGTGGCGGAGGTAGTGCTTTTCCATCCATCGACGCCCGATACATTTTTCATCCACGTGTTGTCTCAACATTTTGACTTCTTCAACTAACATGTGGTTCCGTTCAACCAACTGTTGTCGGGTGCCGCTACCAACCCACTCAGCCTTGAGATTCTCTGCCATTGTCCTCTGACGTTGTATTATAAGGAAGAGTTATTTTGGAACCACAACCAACCACCTTTCTGGAAACGGACACAACAAAGCCACCATGTCAGCATTAAGGTATCCCGCTTATTGATCACCTTCTTTTTTTTCTACTATTTTCTTTTCTTTTTTCCCTTTTTTGTGTTTTTTCATTTTTCCCTTTTTTCTTTTTTGTAGTTTTTTCATTTTTTTTTCTTTTTGGTTATGGATATGGTCGAATCCTATGTGGATTGCCTACGTATCATGACCCCGCATGAATCAGACCGAGCGTAGTTCTTGCAAATTAATGCAAGAAATAAAGAGATGTTTATTTGATTTTTTTTTGATTTTTTTTTCTTTTTCTTTGAAGGAAAATTATAGAAACCGATTCCAACTACAAACTTGTGTAGGAGATTTCTACAAGAATAAGAATATTTTTGGTGTCAATTATGACTATTTTCTACAAAATTGGCCACATAATGGCTTATTTGACAAAATGACTATTTTTGCAAAATTTATTTAAGAAAGATAAGCTTGAAATTTTTTTTTTTTTTTTTTTTATCCTGTGGCTCATGGGGCATCGTTCGGCATCACCATAAACCAACACAAGATTATTTTTCATAAATTGGCCATGTAATGGCTTAAAAGTGGCTCTTTTTTGCAAAATTTTATTTGATAAAAATGCAAATTCAAAATTTTATCCCGGGGCCTATGGGGCATCGTTCGGCACCGACACAGGCCAACACAAGACTGAGGAAGTTGAAATGCAAAAATGTGGCTATTTCAGCAAAATTTCGGCCATGTAATGGCTTATTTGATAAAATGGTTATTTTTGAGAAGTTGAGCGATGACTCAAACTTGATTTTGCGGATACGGCCTTTCAACGTTTCCGCGAGGGGATATTTCAAGGCTATGCCCGCAAATTATTTACAATGACTCAAAGTGGCTATTCTCGCAAAAACGGCCTTCCGGCGTCCTTTTGAGGGACATTCGGCTTATTTTAAGCAAGAATAGCATCACCGATTTATTTATAACAAAATCAAAAATTTGACATTTTTTGGTTATTTTTGCAAAACGGGTGTGAACCCGGATTTGATTTTGAGGCTTTGGCCTTGCAACATTTCCACAAGGAATATTTCAAGGCTGTGCCCGCAAATTATTTAAAATGACTCAAAGTGGCTATTCTTGCAAAAACGGCCTTTCGGCGTCCTTTTGAGGGACATTCGGCTTATTTTAAGCAAGAATAGCATCACCCGATTTATTTATAACAAAATCAAAAATTTGACATTTTTTGGTTATTTTTGCAAAACGGGTGTGAACCCGGACTTGATTTTGAGGCTTTGGCCTTGCAACATTTCCACAAGGAATATTTCAAGGTTGTGCCCGCAAATTATTTAAAAAAAATAATTCAAAGTGGCTATTTTTGCAAAAACAGCCTTCCGGCGTCCTTTTGGAACATTCGGCTATTTGCAAAAATAGCATCGCTTTGATTTTATTGACAAAATTAAACACACATTTTTTTTTGATTTTTTAAAAGGGGTGGTTGGACCCGATGAGGGTTGCCTACGTATCCCACCTAATGGCGAGAATCAAACCTGCGTAGTTCGGTCAGATTATTTGACCAATTATTTCAAAAAAATGTTCCACCTATTTTTTCAAATTTTCAAATTTTCCATGTACCTATTTTCTACAAATCATTATTTTCCTCTCTCTCTTTTCCTTTTTTTTTTCAACAATTTTTCCAATCTCGGGATTTTAGCCGGTCCGCATAATGATCAAGGACAATTAAAAATGCAACACATAATATGCTCGGTCTTAATTACCGGGTCACCTGTCCTAGACGGACCCAACCCCCGTGTTGAGTCCCCTAAGTCAAATATGATGCAAATAATCGTCCTAGACCTATGTTCAAAATCTTACGGTTTCATAGAGTGCTAGACCGTGTACCCGAGCGGACAACTCGAATCGAGGAGGGGCTACGTACCGGTGACCCGCGGAGTCAATCGGCTTTGTAACTTATCCGGCCTCTATTTTCTTAATTTAAGGTGACTTTAACAGAAAGGGGAGTCTCAACCAGTAAGCACATCCCCGGGGGAGAAGAGAGAAGGGTTTTCGGCACAATTTTATATACAATCCACATAATATCAAAGCGATAAAGCACATAGCATGTTATTCAAATCATATAATGAAGTCAAATAAAAACGCGAACGGCAGTTCTAAGGAGCTTGAGTTCTTAAACCCCGAAGTCGAAATTCAGGGTTGGATCCCCAGCAGAGTCGCCAGAGCTGTCACACCTCCCTTTTTACTACCCCAACATGCGTAAGGCGTATAAATACACTTGTAGGGTATACCCCGACGCTCAATTACCCGAGACGGATAAAATAACGTAAGGGAAGGAGTTTTTCCAATTTAAGGACAATCGGTTCGGGATTTCATTAGAGATTAATCAGAGTCGCCACTTGGGAATGACAATGGTGTCCCAAGTCACCGGTTAATCATGAATCCGAGGAATTTTGACTCTTATAAATGTCTGCGAAGCCGAGATCCGGATAAGGAACTCTGTTAACCCGGGAGAAGGTGTTAGGCACTCCCGGATTCCGTGGTTTTAGCACGGTCGCTCCACTGTCGTTCTTGACTTTTTGTTTGACTCAATTGTAGATTTTTAACAACATAATGTGCTTTTACGTTAAATATCATTTTTAGGAATTTGCGGTATCGCGAAAACACGCCTCGAGTCATACCGCAACCAGTACGCCTATGACTTTTGGTGTATTTCAGCTTTACCGAGATTTGGATTTGAGTCGCACCAAGTGCACACTCATTCAATGGAAGGTATATTAAAGTCGTGCCCTAAAATAATCTATCGGCTTTAATTAACTTTGGGAAAGACCGTGAAATTCGCTAAACGGTCTTCCCGAACCTATGCTTTTTATAACAAATTTATTTGAGGGCCCCGCAATTGTATATTTTGTGCGGCGAGGCTCGTCTCATTTTTATTTAAAGGTAGACCTACGAATAACTACGATTTTTTATATTCCTTATTTGTCAAATGCCCAAACCATTGGATTTTGTGACTATAATGAGAACAATAATGCTGGAGCCCGTATGCGTGAACCCTCCACATTTCATGTCTATAATGTTTCAGAATAATTCTCCAAGTTTTTAACGTTTCTACCCAATTACAATGTTGGGTCTTGCGTTTAACTTTGGATTCATAGATATATTTAATAGAGCAATCCACTACTTTAAATGACAAACTGTTTGAGTAATCCAATGTTAATATGAATATTGTTGAAACCTACTGTATCAACACTTCAGTCTCGTCATCACAATTTCACAAAAAACAGTTTGAAAGTGAAGATGACAGTATGTGTTCATGAAGAGAAATATGGCCTCAATTAGTCACCTAATATCAACTAACTTACAATAATATACCAACAATTATACTAAAGCTAGTCTATGAATATCGATATGAGTAGACATTTATTCAAAAAATCCAAAATCAGTCTAAATCTCTTAGAATCAATCCAGTATTAATACGAGTTGAATTTGAACTATCTTGTCTACTATCAAATGCAAGTTCATTCACGATGAGTCAGTCTCTTCAATATTACAAATATCAAACGAAAACAAAGGCATTCTATTGTAAGAATATCAACACACTTGATTTTGCAAAAAACAGTACAGATTCAATAATCGAACTTCCTATTGCCAGGGGGTAGAGTGTACCTGAAATGGCAAGGAAATGGAATATGAGAGGAAAAATCAGCCAAAGTAAAACACACCAGTAACAATCGGCAACAGCAATTCAGTGATCAACAACAGTGAATAAAACCCAGGAATGATGCTTTTATAGCAGAAACAAATCAAAAAAAAACAGCCTTGATCTTCAAATCCCAGAACTTCAAATTACTTCCAAAGAAAACCAGATTTCCTATTCAAATAACAGTTTCATATTGATTTATGACTGATTCTCCTATTGTTTTTGTATTTTTTGATATGTATTTGAAGGTATAAAAGAAGAAAATGAATCTGAAGTGTTACTTTCAGATCTGAAAATTAGCAAATATTTTTTGGGATGTTTTCTAGGTTTATTTGGCTCCAAATTATAAAAGAGACTCTAAAAATTAGAAGGAACCCCCCATTTCTAAAGCTGAAAATACTTATTTATAGACCCAAAATAAGAAAAAATCTGAATATTATTATTTCACTAAAACCCCTTCAATTCTTAGCTTGTTGCACAAGTTAGTGCAATTATTCTAGTGAAAACTACACTAAGACCCCTTCTAGAATAGTCTACCATGTTCCATTTCCCTTAGAATTCCTATTGTGCCCTCACTTGTTAAGGACAACTACTAATTCTACCTTTTTTATCCCCAAGCTGCCCTTAATGCTCTATATTTATAACAAATTTACCATTTCCTATTCCAATTGCACCCTTTTCCTTCTAAACTTATTACAACTATACCAACTCCCTTTTCCCAATTCACCCCTACTTCTTTAAGCTAATTACATCCCTAATTTCTGTATTTTATCTCTATTTTAACCTATTTTCAGATTATATTTATCAAATAGCCACAATTAAGTGACTATTGCTCAATTAGCCAATTGGCCCTTCAACTAACTTAAATTCAGATTAATTCAATAACTAAATTCACATTTCATTCATAACCAACCCTAAGCAGCTTTACAAACATAGCCACTTTTGTTCAATTATTCAATTAACAAGACTCGGGGAACAATTTGATAGATGATGAGTCTTGTTAATCGAGATAACTAAACGAAATTGAATCTATCAAGTAAACGCCTTAGGTTGCTACGAATCGAGTGATTTCAACTATCGACCTAACTTGAATCTAAATTATCTAAGGGATGAATCACTAATCGAACTAAAGTCGCTAACTAACAGCTATAACCAATTCCCCTAGTTCAGCAATTAATCGACTCGAATATACTCAACAGTATCAAACAACCAGTAAGAAACAAGATTTAAACAGGATCAAACAACTTCACTAAGCCTCAAAACAGCATGTGTTCGCAATGTATTCATTCTAATCAATCATGTATAAACAGATTTAAAATTATCAATTAACAAATCCAACCATTAACAAGTAGTTCCAAAATCTAAAAACATAAGCTAGTATTTTAATCGGCAAACTAAAAAATCTAACAGAAAGAATCTGGAGATCTAATTACTAATCAAAAAATTAACAAAAGTCTAACAATATTAAAATCAGAACAATTAAATCTACACATAGCCGAAAATCACAAAAGAAAACAGCAATTTAACAAAATATATTTCCTAGTCTCCTAAAAAAAGAACAAGAAGAACTTAATCACAAAAAGAGGGAATACTTAGCTTTTGCCGTTTATTTTTCTGTTTTTAAGCGTTCTTCCGTTTTTTTCTTTTCCTCTTTCTTTTTTTTTTGTTTTCTTCAACTCTTCTTCATCTCTCTTCAAATCTTGACAATCCGACGTCTTTGGCCTTGAAATGCTTGAAACCGAATCGGTTTTGGATTTTCCAGTGGTCTTTTGGCTTAAAATTCTTGTCACGGTGTAAAAGAATGATGGGGTTGTTAATTTTTGAGGGTTTGGGTGGCGGCGCCGCCGTGGGGAGGGGTGGCGGCGCGGGATATTTGAGTCGATTCGTCGGGTTTTGAAGGGAGCTGATAATGGTGGAGTGATGAGGAGATGGTGGGGGATGTTTTGGCGTTGGTTTCAGCTTGAACGGAAGTCGGCCGCCGCCGTGGGTGGCGGAACCCTAGCGGCGGCTGTTGAAGAAAAATGAGGAGATGCGGCTGGCAGACAAGAGGGTTCGTGGGGGTTAAGGTTGTAATGAGACTAGGTTTTGTCTTTAATTGATTTTGGTATATTGTATTACAAAATTAATCCGTAACCGTTGGATTAAAAGGAATGGACGGCTAGGATTTCCAAAGGGGAGAGGGAACCGGGTTTGGATTGGGCTGAGTAGCTGGGCTGGCCGGCTGGGGTAATTTCGTTTGGGCTTGGGGCTGGGGAGCCGCTTGGGCCGCTGGGTAGGGGAATGTTTGGCCCAAATTGTTATTCCTTCTACTATAACTCTTGTATTGTATCTCTTTTCCTTGTATATTTTTTGTATTATTTATTTTTGATTTGTTTGTATTTTATGTATTTTTTCTATTTTTGTAATTATTTGAGACTTATTAAAAGTTAAACTAATTACCTCTCTTTTTTTTTTTTTTGACAATTTTCAATTTAAAAGCTAACTATTTTTTTTTTTTGATTTTTTCTTTAATTTGCTAGAAAAACGAATTAATTCCTTAAAGATGCCATTTTTTTTGTATTTTCATTTATCACACGCAAATAACATGCAAACAACTAATCACAAAATTCACACAAAATTATAAAAACAAGGAAAAATTATTTATTTTGAATTTTATAGGAATAACTCATGTGTAGGGTAAAAATCACGTGCTCACAGGACACGATGCTGATTATATTGACCCATCCACGTACCAGCGAGGTTGTGGTATCCCACGATCTGCTGGTGCTCGACGACCTACTGCTCCCCGATGACCTAGTGGTTCCCGGCGACCTCGTGCTTGCCGAGGAGGTGTTGTTCAGCAGAGGGCCGATGATGCTCCTGATGATGATGTTGCTGCTGATATGACATGTGGCAAGCATGACACTGCAGGCCCTTCACAGATGACCCCACATGGTCCATTATTGATCACGGGCTCTGATTTTCAAGCAGCGGATTGGGGTGCATACTACCCCGGCCCATCTACCACATCTGAGGGTGCACCGACCAGGGATATATCCAGTGGCCGCCGGCTGAGTTTTGGGAGCTCTTCGCATGCTCAGGTATGAGTTTATTACTTCTGAATATGAAATTTCTTTTAACTATAACTTATTTTATTTATTACATTATAATAATCTCCTTGTTCGGGCTTCAGTTGACGATGCGGCAGATGACTACATACAGGATCCAGACGCTATGATGGTAAGATAATAAAACTATTAATTATAAATTATTATGTGCTTTTATAAACTAATTTTTACTTTATTATGTAGTATTCTGCTGGACCTGACAGCACGACTGTTGCATGTCATCCTGAGCCACATCAACCTATTAGGAGGAAATTCGATGATGATGATCCTGATAGCGTACCTGGACGGGCGGGGATGCGTCTGAGGCCGACGGCTGCTTTGAAGCACACACGTTGCGGGACACATACAAGATAGTTACTTTATATCTTGTATATGTTGTAAATAATATTTTTTGTAAAAACAATATTTAATTAAATATATCTATTAAATTTTTAGTTCATCTTTTGTTTTATTATTTCGTTTTTTAGTTCATCATTTATTTTATTATTTTGTTTATTGTTTAGTATTTAATTATTTCGTCTATTAATACATAATATTTAACTTAAACTTAAATTATTAGAACACAAACACAAACACAAACATAACTTAATAAGAATGAAAAACATACAAATGAACTAAACACATAGTAGAAATTATTTATTCCACATTTTCATTTACTCTACGTTCTAACCACTTAAATTGTTTAAGCAATTGTTGTTTAATATGACACTTAGCGGGCAATATAAAAAAGTTCTTATAATTCGCTCGGGGTGGTGAGAAATGCTGTAGAATTTAGGCCCGGGTGGTGAGAAATGCTGTAGAATTTAGGCCAAGGTGGTTATACAACGCCACCTATTCAGGCGTTGGACTGTTCACTGGATGAAGAACGTACAACGCCTGAATAGGTGGCGTTGTACATAAACTCCATTACACAACGCCACCTATTGTTGCGTTGTATACTAACGGAGCCGTTACCGTTAGTATACAACGCCACTGGCGTTGTATATACTTATGTCACATTTTTTTTTAAACACATAGAAACGTTCTTTTTTTTTTAATTTAACAACACTTTGGTTCCGGACTCCAAGTTACTGCCCTAAACTTTTCTTGTCAGATTTTTCGGAAAACTTTGCTTATGAATAACTCCTGCACTCAAAGCTACTGCTTTTTAAATATTTTTTCTTTCTGTATGACCTAAAGTTCAGAGGATGCGTAATCTTGTCTCTGAGTCATCTTTGTTTGCACCTATTGCTGCTATTTGAAGGCAGAAATGAGTCGATCGGTCATTTCTCAATGACATATCAGAAAGTCTGTCTTTTATTTTAGGGGCTTAACTCCGATCGGAGCCATTCCGAAAATTCTCATCTGGCAAGGGCGAACCCAGGCCAGAGAGGAGGTTTGGAAATAGTTTTCAACCAGCAATAGACTTGCCTTGGTTAGAACTTCTCACTAGCAGAGTCATTGCCCCAAGCACAAACACGCCTCAGTGACGACTTACTATGAAGAATTCAAACAATGCATTTCATCCATTAAGACAACTCAAGTGAGATAAACCAAACTGTCATTCATATTAAAGATTCGTGTATCTGTACAAAGTAAAAGTGCCTGTTAAATCATTCAGGGCAAGCACCAGGACTGCTGCAAAACTGTACTTCGAAAAAGGAACTCTAGCCCTGATGATACTTTCTACACTAAGTAGCCTGCAAACTTCAAGCCCTGAATCCAGCATAACTTGGAAATGCCCAAGCCTGTATCCGGTCATTCATCACATTAAGTTAGGATTGAAGATGGAACTCATTCCTCATCTGTAAAAGAGAAAACCCAAAAGCAGAACTATGTACATGAGCTGCAACTTGTTTGCCCGCTCAAATAACAGAGCCAAACGCGAGCTGGAATTGAGCAGTATGTCTTGGCTTTGGACAAGAAGCATTAGCAAGGCCTCCAAGCAGTCTAAGAACATCGGCAGTATCATCGAGGTAATACTTGGCTTTGCTTGGCTTTTGCCCAACAGTGCAGGCAAAGATATCAGGGGCAGCAGTGACTGACGGACCGGATACAGTGCTTAATATGCTCTCAAACATGTCTTCGTCAGACCTATCATCTCCAATGCACATAACAAAATCGGGAGGTTTCCCACTATCAACCATCATCGAGAGAACCTTCTCTGCAACTAATCCTTTCGTCACACCCTGCAAGGCACACAAAGATACGTCAAGACTTTTGAATAGCATTATGCAACATGCTTGTGGTGTATCACTAAAGGAACACACGCACGAAAAAAAGGAGGCGGCGGCTTACTTGTGGCTTGACTTCAACAATATGTTGGCCCCTCTTAACAACTGCAGGTTCATTTGCAAGTACGCTTTCCAAATGATCCAACAATTCCTTGGCCTGGCAGGAGCCAAAGTCAGGGTCTGCATCATGATGGTGCCACACTAATGCACTCTCTTTAGTTTCTATATATGATCCATCAGTTGCTTCCGTGTAAAGTTTCATCACAGGTTCCACAATTTCGTTCCATTCAAGATCAGACGCTAACGATTCCCAATCAGAGGTTTTACTCTCCCTGCAACAAGAGAAAGCAATAGAGACCTTGTTATACATGAACATGTGCAAAGAAAACTTGAACACAAATTCCAGATGAAAAACTACAGTCCAACTGCAAATCAAGGAGACTATATGACAATTAGCATGAAAGCAACCCTACAAATAAAAGATGGTTAGCTCTGTACCTTATGAAGTATCCATGTTCAGCAGCTATTCCAAGCCTTTCACATGGTGCAAGCCATTCGCTTAATGAGGTCCTTCCTCTGCCGCTAACAATATACACAGTGTTTTTAGGGTCATTGCTTAGAGTGTTCAACAATGTAATAACTTGAGCACTCGGAGCTTTAACCATAGATGACTGAGGTACGACAGTACCGTCATAGTCCAAAAATATCGCCCTTCTCTGTGTCCTCCTGTATGAGGAAACAATGTGATCTATGGACAACTTTCTAAAACTTGGCGAAAGCGCGATAACTCTGAAACCTAGGCCAAGACCAATTCCCCAACATCGCTTACTGTAATGATCTTTGCATGCTCTCTCCAAATCCTGCATGAAGCTACGGGCCCAATAAGCTACATCGTGAGAGCTAACATAGCGGTAATGCTTCTCGTGACGAAGCACTTTCTCAGAATCCGAAATTGTGATGGCCAAATTTAAAGCCTCAGCGACTGCCTCAATATCCCATGGATTTACCCTAATTGCTCCACTCAATGATGGTGAACAACCAATAAATTCAGACACAACAAGCATGCTAGTTCTAGGGGAATCAGCTTTGATACCCATAGCCTCATCCAAACCAAGAGAACCCTGCCTACAGACAATATACTTGTAAGGCACTAAATTCATCCCATCCCTCACGGCATTGACTATGCAACAATCAGCAACAGCATAATACGCAGTCTTCTCATAGCGAGCAACTGGACGATCAATCAAAATTACAGGCTCATAATTAGATCTTCCATAAATTTGGTTGATCCTGTCAACAGTCAAATATGTCTCCCTCTTAGCTTCCTGAACATCTTTCCCAGAGCTACGAGCAGGATTTACTATTTGGACAAGGACAAGTTTACCCTGTAAATCCTCATGCTGCTGTAGTAGGTGTTCAAAAGCTAGTAATTTCAAACTAATACCTTTAAAGATGTCCATATCATCCACACCAAGAATGACTTTCATTCCCTTTAACTGTTCTTGAACTTCTTTAGCTTTAGCAAACGTAGAGGAAAGATTTAACACCGACTCCAGTCGACCCATATGTATTCCTACTGGCAGAATCTTTATGTAAACTGTACGGCCAAAGTAATCAAGTCCAATGTGTCCTCGTTTAGATTCATAATCTAAACCTAGCATTCTACTGCAGCATGACAGAAAGTGACGCGCATAATCAAATGTATGAAAGCCAATCAGGTCGCAGTTCAACAATCCTTTTAGAATTTCATCCCTAACTGGGAGAGTTCGGTAAATTTCTGATGATGGAAATGGGCTATGAAGAAAAAACCCAAGCTTCACTCGATGGTATCGCTTTCTTAAAAATGTTGGAAGAACCATCAGGTGGTAATCTTGAACCCAGATGTAATCATCCTCAGGATTAACCACTTCCATAACCTTATCAGCAAATAGCTTATTTGCTGAGACATAAGCTTGCCAGAGCTGACGATCAAAACGATCTCCATGATCTGGGCACATTGGAAGCATGTAGTGAAAAAGAGGCCATAGTTGTTGCTTACAGAAGCCATGATAAAAAAATTCCTGGATGTCACGAGGTACAAAGGTAGGCACACACTTAAACTCCTCAAGTAGTCTATGTGTAACTTCCTCCTGTTCGCTCGGTTCAACGTCAACCTTGAGAGAACCCACATAGATAACCTCAGTTTCAGGTGAAAACCCATCCTTCAGTTGCAATAAAAGAGAATCCTCATCCAAGCTAAAGCACCACTTTTCAGCTGCTGTATCCCTTTGAGCATGCAAAGGCAGCATGTTAGCAACAATAATTTTTCGCTCATGACAAGCAGAGGACACACTATCTGAATCCCCATCATTGCTTCCATAACCACCAGAGATGATTCCAGGAACAGTCATCACACGGGGAAGAGCTCTAGGAGTCTGAGGTATATCCAGTATCTCCACAGATGCCAAGTCAAAAAAGTTTGCACTAGATCTTGATGCCATGACTCTGAAGTAGAATTTAGCTTACGTTGTCATAAATATTTTGCTGAAATCTGTGAAACACCACTTGTTAAGTCCGAAAAAAATCAGGTGTTATGCGGAAGCTAGTAATGCAAATCTTGAACGACGATAAATCAGACAACAAAAGAAAAATGCACCAAAAGAGACACAAACATATAACGTAGTTCGGCCAATGACCTACATCCACTATATAAAAGAGACTACAAAATATCAAGAGAACAACCTCACGAAGAGGCAAACACAAGTAACACACTAACACTTGTCCCGTAAAGTTCTCCCCCTAAACAAAACTCTCAAGTCCCTTATGGCTACATTGTGGCTACATTGTGGATGCTACTGAATCACAGTGACAGATCCTCAATTTATAGAACTCCAAACATTTTCTAACAAGAAAAGGGACTAGCCAAAATACGGAAGAATTTATGCAATTTCAGAATTAATGTTTTCCTGCAGTGTACAACAGCGAAACAGAAGGGAAAATATCAATCACGATTTTTCTCAAATGTGCATCATAGCACTTCACACAATTCCAGAACAATGTCACCCATATTAAAGACCAAAAAGGAAACAGAACTGTTGAGTAAGAAATAATCTCAAAGTAAGTTTTTATATGGTTGTGAAAACATTGTAACAGGACCCTCTTCAAGGGATTCATCAATTAGACAATCAAGATCAAATCAAATGTAATCCTACAGAACTCAAGAGCAATAATGTCTTTATATTAAAGGTTCCAAGTAGACAAGTACAACATACAGAAGGAAGAAATATCAATCCATTCTTAGCGGGTTGAAGTGAAGGGTTAAGAATGGGTATACCAGAACAACAAACACATTGGGATGTGACTGCATCGCGGGTATGGTCTTAGCATTATAAGAGGCACGTGGCATTTTGACAAACCTTGGCCATCTTGTAGCAATAATGGTGGTTCTTGAGCTGAAAGCCAACTTAGTTCTTATAAGAGGCCTGTGAATAAACCATACGCGAAGAGTTACCGTTCTAAAAGGACGATTCAGTTCAAACCTATTATTTCCTGTGTCAGATACACTGGTTCAGGTTTCAAAGGGGCCTGGGAATGATATTCAGTAAGCAAGCCTCTCGACAGCCAGCTTACAGGTGAGTTCAGGTGAATTATTCATTGCCTTCAACTTTCCGGTTAAAGGAAGTGATTAAACATTCAAAAGCTGCTTCAAAACAATAATGATAACTTTTCTTCTTCCCCCTCAATATATAATTAGCAATATCAACCTAAACTCAAACCCAAGAGGGTGACCTAGCACTCAGTGAAGTTAAAGGAAAGCCATAGAGGCCAGAGTTTAAAATCCAGTAGAGGCAACATACACTAGGTGAATTATTTTCATGTGCCTAAACTTTGATGGACAAAGTTACCTGATATTTGTATTGGTGCAAGAGAGCAGGCACACGGTGGATAAGTCGAGGTGCGAACAAACTAGAGAACTCACTTCCAATATCCCAAATAGATCTTCTAAATCTGGTTGAAGAATATGCAAGAGAAAGATTTCAAAGAGGTGATAAACTATAAAAGATGGCATAATACTAATTGTTATTACGTAATGGACCTTCCTATTTCAATATCTATCTGAAAATATCAATGACTATTGAAACTGTTCGAATCAAATAGACACCTTTATGGTCGAACCACAAAGATTTCATTCTAAATAAGACTACCGGTTTAGTATTACACCACTAATGATTATCGACAAACTTTTACTCTCGCGACTCTCTACTAATACTTGGGATTTCAGCAAATAGCATAAAATTCCGAATTCAAGATCAACTAGATAGCTATATGGTCAAACAATAACGACAATAATAAACCAAATGTACGCAGACCTTAACCCTACCCTGAGAGGGCAAAAAGGTTGTTTTTCGATAGATCTCGGCTCAAGAAAAGATGAAAAGAAGCAGCGCCAACAAGCAATAAAACAACAAGATATTTATCGAAGCGAAGATAGCAATCAAACAGCAGGTACTAAAAGCAACCTAAGAATAAGAAAGATATCATAATAGTACTAATACTACCGGTATTGGGGAAAAAGAAGAACAACGTTCTACTACCTACTAACCTTATGCCCTAATACTGAACCTCCACATACTTCTATCAAAGATCATGTCCTTGATAAGCTGAAGTTGCACTATCTCCTGCCTAGTAACCTCTCCCTAATACTTATTTGGCCTACCTCTACCTCTCCATATACCCACTAAGGTCAACCTCTCCCACCTCCTAATTAGGGCATTTGTGCTTCTCCTCTTCACATGCCCCAACCATCTAAGTCTCGCTTCCTACATCTTGTCCTCCACGGGACTACTCCCACCTTTCCTAGAATAACTTCATTCCTAATCTTATCTAACCTAGTATGCCCGCAAATCCTCGCAACGTCCTCATTTCATCTACTTTCATCTTCTAGATATAAGAGTTCTGGACTAATCAACACCTTGCCCCATACAACATAGTCGGTCAAACCACAAAGATCTCATTTCGCAAAAGCCTTTCAAATTAATAATAGCCCGCTGATGATTATGCAAAAGCTCCCCAATTAGCATAAACCCCTACTTTGGATCCGATAGTAGCTATATGGGTAAACCACAGAGATTTCATTTCGAATGGAATAATAATAAACGACTGGTGATTTTCCAAGTGTTCTCATTGTCTAATTAGCACATACACTCGTACCGGAAGCGGAGCAAATAACAATATGAAATTTCATCTAAATTTATCTTCAAAGCGGTCCATTGAGTCTCACAAGCTAGTCAATGATGACTTGACAGTAGCAGAAGTATCATCCTAAGATGGTTTTGTTCTCTTACTAAATCGAACCTTGTCATCTCTAGTGCAAACACGATGCAACGGTAAGTAGTGATTCTGCATGGAGATGATGTCCAAGTCTAACCTTCATTTCTCTTTATTCTCTTAGCAAAGATAGGCTCAAAAGAGACTTTTGGACTGCTAACTGGGTTAAGGGGGCACAGTGACCCCAACAGAAAGTTCCAGTAGGGGAAAGAAGCTTTGGTAAAGTGGGCCATATAATAAGGTTTCAAATCAAATACCAGTTAGTACAACATGCCACTACTAGCTAATAAGCCTAAACAACAGAAGCCATACACTTAAAACCTACAATATACACTGTCACTATTAGAAATTCCATGGCTTGAGGAGAAGAATAGCCAGTAGGGTAACCATGTTCCTAAATCCTAATGCACCCAAAAAAGCATGTATTCTCAATGTGCCCACACTGAGATCTTCCATTATCTAAGCAGTGGTCATGTTGGGTGAAGAATAAAGCTCAATCCGGTGCACTAAGCTCCCACTATGCGTAGGGTCCAGAAAAGAATGATTGCAGCAAACACCTAGGTGTGCCCCAAGCAAAAAACCCAAAAGATTTTGCTCGAAAGTATTGTAATTTGCGAGGGAGTTTCAATAGCAAGCTGTTCATGCTGATCACCTGTTTTGTTGTGGTGCGTCAACTCCACTTTTGTAGCATTAAGTACAACAACAAAAAATCTCCGATGGAAAAAACATAGATCAAGTAGCATCTGATTTCGTGAAACTAAATTCTAATGTGTGTGATCATCGTATGCATAAACCTTTGTTGGATATTACCAAAAACAGGTATAATAAATCCTGCTGGATATTAGCAAAAAACTTAAATGCCTGATATCCTACCTTCCCGGACTATCTAAATATGTTATTTTGTCGTGTTATGAATAGCATTAATTTTACTTTTGAGGTGTTGCATTCAACCTTAGTATGATGAGATATCTAGCTTTGTCCGGTCGATGAAGACAAACTACTAAAAATTAGGTTTGTCTGGTCGAGACACATGAACTACTAAAGATTAGTCTTCTCTGGTCGATTCACATAAACTACAAAAACTTCTAACGGCTACCAATAGACCTATCTGGTTTGACATGATTGTCGTTTTGTATTTATATGTCTACCTCATAATTATTGAAGGTTTCCAATCAAAGAAATCCTACTTTTCTTTTTTCCTTTTTTTTTTACTCATTAATGAATGTCATTCACATGCATTCTTATGTGGAAGCTTCTATATCAAAACTAGTTGAACTTCTATCAGACATACTATTTTGTTGTACTATTAATGTACGTTCATCTACGTGCATGGACATGCATGATTCAAACCCTCCAAGATTCATAACTTTAAATACTCCATCGCTCACCCTCTAGATACTTTCGTGTTCCCTTTTTACTTTTATCTTAATGTTGGCAATGCATGCACAAACATATTGGTGACATACGTCTACATTTTCTTAATGAAGATACAAATCAATGTTGATGTAATGTTAGAGTTATGCTCCTTTAGTGCATCGTAGGTCATGGGTGCGAAGCATGCAAATAGCCTCTTCGTAAAAATGCAAGGGGAAGGCAATCTACAACATATTGCCACTTTCCTCCTATATCACACTAGCACGGGAGCAATTTGTGCAAGGCTTATATAAGTACTAATTTCAACATTTGCCATTTAAATCATATTGTCATTTGTTTACTGCCAGGACTCTTACATAGTTTTTCAATAGTATACTAGTATGGGCCATTTTGTTCAGAGACAAGTTATGCAGGAACTAATTATGTATGGATTGTAATGTAAGATAAATTGTAATGTAGGGATCAATAATGCATGGATTGTAATGAATCATTATTATATGGGTATTATTTCTTGTTAAATGTACATTTTAAAATATGTGCTTTCTTTAAATTTCAGAAAAAGGATTGTCTAAAACATGAGGGATATTTGGTCATTTTAATTCTTTAATTTATGTATTACTAACTCCCATAGTCTTATCTCACCTTTTAGCCTGAATAGATTCAAGCATAAACTTTTCGATAACCATAGATTCATGCATAACTTATGCCTGTATTATTTGTTAGCAACAAAAATGATAGCCAAACAATGGATAAATAATGCTGAACTTTATGCAGGTAAAAAAACCCAAACATTGTATTGCTTCTGCTGAATTTACGGCGGGTATTACCACCCCTTCTACTGAAACCAAACAAGCACTTAATAGGGAGAAGGCATGTATATTCCATTTTCACAAATCTAATCTGATTCAACGAATACCACAGGACACATCTCAAGATTCTATAAAAATAACCATTTTATGATGATAGCTTCATATCCAGGAGAAACATTAAAGCTCCGGTTTGATTTTTGAGTGAGAGAAGCAAGGAATCAGGAAATGGAAAAACTAAAACGACTTGCAAATTGGAAGAAAAAAAAGGGGAGTAACGAAAAAGTAGCAGCACTAAAACACTCCATTAAAAGCATTTTTCTTTCAATGACAGAACAAAGACCAAATTACTAATTGATTTTACCAATTCGAGACACTGGTAAAACACCATGTAAATAAATGAATCTTTAAACAACGAAATTATTATCCAAAAAGAAAAAAGTCTCAACTTAAATTCAAATTATTAGAAACCTTCAAAAGTACAACTGGTCAATTTCCCAATCAAAGTAAAGTAGCTTATATATTAAATGATGACTTTCAATGACTGCTCCTCAATACATACACAACTAGATATCAATCTTCCATTTATTGTAGAACTCATAAGAAAAAAAAATAAAAAATATTCCAAAAATAATACATCATAGTCTGATTCCATTTTCAATTTGCTGAGCAAATAATATATTAAACATTAATGCAAAAAATGAGGAAAAGATCAAAGGAGAAGGAGGCTCATACATAAAAGACTTTTGGATCCGGCGACCGGTAACTATTGCTGACGTCAGAAACCGGCGAATTTCCGAAGCGGTGACGGTTATATCACACACAAATAAATAAATTACATGTAATTAAAAGAGAAGTAGTGAATGCAGAAAAAGGAGGACAAGTTTTGTTTGATATTTCAGCTATCAACGGAAGAAATAGAGAGAGATGTCACATATAGGAGTAGAAAGTTCCCTTTTTTTTTCTGTTTTTTTTCTTGAGAGAGGAAAATGGATAGTGGATAATGCCAGCAAATGGGGATTTTAACTGTATAAGACAGGAAGTGGTACAATTGTTGATGCAGAAGGTACGATGTGTAGTGCCTATATGTTTACGTGTTGGAAGAGAAAAGATAAGTTTCTACTTTCTAGTTTCTACTCCCTACCACGACGGAGCTTTACCTTAGTTGCAACTAACCCTGGTTTCGGAATCGAGCTTTTTAATTCCCCCGGTGTCTTCACACAAATTGCTCCCTTATTGCTATATTATTACGATTATGTCCTAACATATTGGTCCTAAACTCCTAATCTAGTTCATTTTTAGGTAAAATAAATATTTTACCCATCCAACTTACGATTAAATCCCTGTTGCATACTTGTTGATCACGAGTTTCATTTTACACACCAAACATTTTAAAAGTATGTCAATTACACATTACTTTTGACCAGCCTTTGGGATGTGTAAAACACGACCAATAAGGCGCATGAATTGTTATTTTCTGTCTGAAATGACTAATTAAAACGGATATTTACTGAAGATGGGCCCATTTTATTAACCCTAATACCCAATTCTTCATCTCCCTCTTATTAAAAGCTACCATTTTCATCATCTTCATCTTTAAAGGTAGCAAACAATTTTCTGAAAAGTTAAATCTCATCTTCACCTTCCACATCTAATATTTTGAAGCTGGTTATATTTGGCCAATTAAAGTGCAATACATTATCATTCTTCCAAAATAAACCCTAACTATTTCGACCCATTAGAAGGATTGAACAACCTTAAATGCGAATACTAAACTGAAAAACTGAAGAAGAAACAACAATTAGCAGATTTGTGCTCGTCAGATTAGCTTCATAGGTTAGAGATGAAGAACAAGATTTTGAAATTGGGTTTCTACTTGTTAATCTGGTCGCGTAGGTATTTCTAAGTAACCGGGTCGGATCTTTTATTGGTCTGATTTGAGAAAAGGGTCGGGTTAGCTATTTTAATTAAAGAAATATTGGTTTTTTAATTTAAAAAAGTGTGTGTAACCTACGCATTGAATATTAAAGAAGTTGGTCAAAAGTAGTGTGTAATTGACACACTTTTGCAAGGTTTGGTGTGTAAAATGAAACATGTGATCAACACGTGAGTAATAGGGATTTGTTTGTAAATTGGATGGGTAAAATATGTATTTCGCCTCATTTTTACCATTTCTCTGCGTTTAAATGGTGATTTGAATATTTATTTATATGAAGGAATAAAAAAAATTAATTAAATAAATTTATTTTATGTATAATAATATAATAATACATAAATTTATAATATAAAAGGACATCATTAAAAGTTATACAAATACAATTTTAGGATTTAACTTTAATTGTGTTTATCCAGACACTTATATAACATTTTCATTCTTTATAACATAGTAACATTTTAACTTTGTGTTTTAACGCTCTTTTCATGGAATAAATTCATCTATCATGATATTTTATTAACTTGAATAAAAAATTTACTCATATGATTAATTTTACTCATCTATCGATTATGACTTTTTATCATGAGTTATTATACTTAATATTATAATGACAAAGGGTGAATTCAATCCCGGGCTTATCAGCAAAGTACTTTATCATCAACACTATCCTCCAAATGGATGGGTGAGCCTGCGCCAAGGTAACCCGATATCTTTTACAAAACTCGAGCATGACCCTATCGAGAGGGTCCAATGTAAAGGGGTACGTGTATAGTTCAAAAACCCCTCGATATGGGCCATAATGCTCTATTCCGAGGAAGGCACCTGCAATACCACCTCTTCTCCCCATCAGAAATCTTTTCTGACCGCCTCGAGATGCTCCTCCCCTATTGAGGAGATAAACCTCGACGCATGCTCCCGGTGGCCCAGAATATTGGGAGGTTTCTCTAACGAAAAATCTCTCTTTGAGATAAAAGCACCTCAATATTAGCTTGTCGTACACCGGCGGTGTACCACCGACCGACGAAACTAGGGAAGAACCCTCCTCTCCTTGGCAAGCGGATTTGGGTACAATAGTGATGGTTATGGTAAAATGAAGAAAGGAGAAATGAAAAACTCAGGTGAAAACTTTTAGGTAAAGGAAAATTGGTGCATGAAAGGAGAACCCTATACGGAAGATAGTCGCTCAATACGGCATCCTCTTATAATAAAGGGAAAACAAGTACTTATATAGAGTAGGCGGCGACTATTTGCCTGACTTGGGGATCAAGGAAATATGGCCATGTCAGTATCACTTTTTTGGGAAGCGTGTCGGTGGGGCCACCTCGGTCACTTCACAACCATACCATATAAACGACATTGTCATGCAAGCGCTCGGAGGTCTCTACACCCCAAAATTTTTTGTTATTGCTGGCATCGACTTTATAGAAACTATCGGCCCAATTTTTAAGATGGTGCCCGATCTCATAGGCCTCGACCGCTCCGAGTATATGCCTAGAAAAGGAAAAAGCATTAAAACATTAAAACATGGAACACGAAAAACTTGAAGCTGAGAAATTGTTATATTTCCAAAAACTCATTTACAACAGGGAAGCATTTACAAAGCTTTTCCCTAGGAAAAGCTTGCACAAAAAGGAGAAAAGACAACCTAAGTTTACTATCACCCCCATTATCCTCAAAACCAACTTTGGAAATGTCATCTAGAGTAGCCGGGAAGGCAGACTCTTCCTCCAAGGTTCGGGCTTCCTCGACATCGGCTGAGAGATCGACACCCTTATCACTCGCTTCCTCAAGAGCCTACCTCCTCGCTTACGCATGTGCATAAGTAACGGCCCGAGTTAGCTTTTTCTCGGCCTTCACTTGCTTTTGCTAGGCCTTCACTTGCTTCTGCTCGGCCCTCATTAATATATATCGAGCTCGTTCATTCGGAGTGGTGGCGTCTTTCTTGTACAAATATGCCTTTTCTTCTACCACATACTTGGTCGACGATAATACAACAACCTTCTCATTGGCACTTTGCAGAAGGCCCCAGGTCGATATTAGCTTCGTCCACAGAAGGTCCCTCTCTGAGGCCACGACCCTATTTTGTCCCCTCAATTCGAGTAGCTCTGCATCCTTGGAAATTGCATCCTCTTAGAGCTGCTCCACAAGGGCATTATTTTGCCTGACATACAAGAGAAAAAGAAAGTCAATAAAACACCAAGTTACAAGGACAAATGGCGAGTTCACAAATACAATATTACCTGCTCGTAAAGGTTATATTTTTCTCGGCACATTCCATCCAACCTCGCTTGGAGCCCACTCGGCTCCTCCTCCTTTCTGGCAGAAGAGATCTCCAGCTCCTTTAACCCCAAGGTAAGATTCTCGACCTCCTTCCCACTACATATAAGCTTATCTCGCAGCTTAGAGATAGCATGATCATACATCTTCTTAGCCTACAACAAAACAGAAATGTCAGAAAAAATGAAGAAAAATGCTTGGAACACAAAAAGTAGGCATAGAAAGGTATCACCTGCTGGAGACTCTCCGCCTTCTCGATAGCATCGGGAGCGTCAAGATCAATGTCTTCACCAACGCCATCGAGGAAGTTTACAAGCACGCCTCCCCCTCGTGAGGGCCTCCCATATCGGAGGCATTTGTGTTATGTGCATCCCTGAACTCCCCGGGTGAAAATCAAGGACCCAAATTAAGGCCATCCAGGATTTCGATGTCTCCAATAGGGAAATCCTATCCCCGAAAGGCTCCGGGAACAGACCCTTTGGAGTCATTGGCAATGGGTTCCTCGACACAAACTGTACCACGTCTAGTCAAAGACTCAGGGACTGTATCAACACCTTTCTTCAGGGCCTCTACAATATGGAATCGAGCCGAGTCGGCCGTTCTCGATTGAGCGACTTTCAACCCGGCCACCTGCGGGGCATTCGTGCCCGACCTCATCCTTTGTACTAAAAGGTACTCATCAGCATCATTATCTTCATCCCCAGTACTTGGACTTGCGCAGAAGAAGAAGCCGAAACCTTAGCAGCGGCTTGAGGCCTACGTGTTTTGGGCTTCTTTAACACAGGAGATTCAGTAGCCACATTTTTCTTCCTCTTCTTTCCCTTATCAAGCTTGGGGGCCTTTTCCTCGTCATCGGGAGGCGGTCTCATCAGCACTCCATCGCCAAGGCATGTGCGAGCATGATAATCAAAGCTTGTCAGCGAGAAAAAGATATTGAGACATGGTAGAGGCAACAAAAAAAAGCCTTACCGTGAATCTTGGTCGGCCACCGTGTTTTAGCAAAGTCTGGCCAAGAACGTCCAAAATAAGAGAATGAAGTGTCCAATTACCTAATCCACCCCGACAGGTCCTAAACCGCTTCAGGATACCAAACGGTAGTTGCATAAATAAAGGGAAGATCATTTTTTAGAAGGCAAAATGGCAGTAAAGCTTGGCCGAGGGAAAGATACTTACGTTCCATATTCCACTCCTCCGGGAATGGCATCCTTTCGCCCGGGATGATGTCCGAGGTCCGCATTCAGACAAACCTACCCATCTACCCTCGATCCTTATTCTCATCAATGCTCGAGAAAAATGGCTTTAAGGATGGAGGGTGAAGCTTAATCAAACCTCTATAAAGACAAGGGCTATACAGTCTAATCAAATGGTCAAGGGTAAAATTCATACCCAAAACCTTGTTGGAGAAATAATGGAGCATATAGACTATCCTCCAAAAAGATGGATATATTTGGCCAAGCGTCACTTGGCACTTGTCACATATGTCGAGAATAATCGGATCTATCACCGGGGAAGAAGGATCTGAAGAACCGGCGGGACCCAAAGTAAATGGGGTATGTATATACATGAAGAAAGCCAGTATTGTGGTCCGTTATGCTCCCACTAGAACGGGGAATCTTAACCAGCACTATCTTCTCACATTGACAGTCTTCCTTCACTTTTTCTATATTAATCACGACGCTAATATATCGGGACACGTGTTCGCATCGGCCGGGCATGGATGAGGGTATCTCGGTAGAATAATCGTTCACAGTATCAAACTCGGTAGGGGTACACTGTTCAATGGTAGGGGACATTTTGGGTTTGACTTTGGATATTCGAGATGAAGAGGTATCACCCTCTTTTCGAGGCACTGTTTTAGAGGTTCTATCCATGATGGTAGAAAGGTCTTTCTGAGAAAGAATCGATGAACTAAGAACGGAAGGAAGAAGAGCGTAAGAAAGGATGGCTTTAGCTCTGAAAGTTTGAAGATGTTGTAAAAGTGTGCATCACTAAACAATTGAGGTATTTATAGAAGTCATATGGGTAACGGAAAGGAGGAACCAATATCAGTTCGTGGGTTTGTCGATAGTCGTGTTGACAATGACCCTTGTACGGTTTTTCGAGTAATGGCATTTAGTGCTCTGGTAGGGTGACGTCGTGATGGCAGTGCTAGATAAGTAGGGGTTCAAAACCGTTTCCTATCATTTTGTTCTAGAAAACACGGGGACTATCTATATACAGTAAAAATCAATGGTCCGGTTTTACGATCATCAAGGTGCCTCGTGAAGAGTGCCCCCAGAAGGCTCAAAGCTCAGCTCGGGTTTCAACCCCATGTGTCGTCAGTGACCGACCTCGAGGCAGTATAAATAATGATTGACTTTGAGCAATGTAAAATCAGCGGCTACGGTGGATCGATGTGAGGTTCCCAAGGTGCGTGACTAGAGGTGACTAAGTTTAGTACGCTAGTCCAAACCCGTATCATGGCATTAAATGGTTGTACCAGCCCCATATCTTTGTAATAAATGTATTTTGTACTTTGTTGGGATTCCCCTCATATATAAAGGGGATCCTTGTCATTTTGTAGGACATCTGATACACAATATTGAATATACAAAAACATTCTCTCTGCTCTATAACTTAACATATTCTCATGATTTCACTACTTACATTTATTGCTTATATTCATAGTGTTCTATTTATTCTTCTTCATTTATTGCCCAGTAATGATCATAAGAGCCGCCATCAGATCTATCATAACTGTTAATCCTCCATCGACTGCCTTTAGCAAGACATCCAACCCGACCTCGATGCCCCGTATATGCAAGCTCGAGGCCCCCAATTTCCAACCATTAGGTTTGGTTACTACATTATCTGCAAGCTCTTATCTTATCTTCTAGTCTTTCACTTAGCACATATTACATATCAACTAGTATAAGAATAAATCACATATTTTTAGAAACACAAAATCAAATCTAATTGTAATTACTATTATCATGGTAAACAGTGTGACTATATCTTGATGATACTTGTATCGTGGCCGCTCTCCCTACTATGTATGCTCGTCTATGAGTACATATTTATATGATTAAGGGTAGTGTGGTTCACCTAAACGTTCATATTTGTTTAACTAATCCCAAAAGGAGACTTCAATATTCTTCTGGATAAACAATATTATCTTGTCAATAGTGTAATTTTTGGTGTTCGTTGTTAATTGAGGAAGGTGTGTGTCATGACCCCAAATCCGGTCGTGATGGCGCCCAGCACATTGCTAAGCCAGCCTGACCAATCAATATCAACCACGGAGCTAGAAGCTCTCTTTAGCCCATTTAAGCATATTAATTCACGAAATAACAGCGATACATATAACGAAAACGGGGAACCAAGTCCCATAATACATCAACTCCCATAGACCGAGGGTCAAGAGTCATGAGCCTCTACTGAACATGAGTGTATAAAGGTTTACAAGATACCAAGTGCGAAAGGAAAAGTCAATACAAAATCAAGACAGTAAGAAGGAATATCGGGTCCTGCGGACTCTGCAGCTACCTCGAATATCCACAAACGTCGCCTCGCACATCTACTGGATCACTGCTGAGAGGTACCTGGATCTGCACACAAGGTGCAGGGAGTAAAATGAGTACTGCCAGACTCAGTGGTAATAAACAAGGGTAAGACAGCGCAGATAAGAAATCCGCAATAAAGCACTATGTAAAGTCGTAATCAAATACCCTGTCACAGAATCAATATCGACTGTACCTGTACCAATAAGTACCAGCAAAACAGTATAACAGCTAGCAGATGTGGCTAAAATGTAATCCAATTTGGGTACCCGTGCTCACTGTGGGGGTTCAGACTCCGGAGGGGCTCCTACAGACCAAGCACAATATCACCGCGGCGTGCAGTCTGATCCAACATATATACCGTTGCGGCGTGCAGCCCGATCCACTACCAGTCAGCTAATATACAAATACAGCCTCGCAGGCTCAAAAGTAGTTTTGAAAACATCTTTTATCATTTTTCAGTTGAAAACAGAAATATCAAGTTCCAGAGATTTGGAAATAACATGATAACAGAAATAGTTGCGGACTAGTAGTAAACTAGCATGTCAATATGATATGACAATGATAACGATCCTCGCGGGATCCAATAACCGGCTCATGGCCCACAAGTATACTCAACCGCCCAAGAAGGGGGTTCCTCGGCTCAAGAGTGGCCATTATCACAATATATAATATGCAACCATCCGAGAAGGAGGTTCGACGGCTCGAGAATAGCCTAATATCATAATACAGTATCAACAAGTCGGACTAAGTCATAGTCCCCAATCACAATCGACCCCGCACTCACAAGAAAGTACGTGTCTCGCCGCTATACAGCGTCACAAAGTGGTATACCGGGGTTTCGAACCCGCTGGTCATCACCCACATCTATTACTCACCTCAATACGGCGCGACGACTACTCCGCAATGCCCTTGCCACGAGAATCAAGCTCCGCACGCGTAGAATCCGATCAAATACGGTAGAAACACAACAAATTAGGCCAATGGGACGACACCCAATCAATACAACTCAATTTACATCAAAATTCCCAAAGTTGTCAAAACCCGACTTTCGGTACGCTTGTCGAAAAATCACGAAAGTCACATATTCGGAACCCTCATCTCAATACGAGTCTAAGCATATTAATTTTACCAAATTCGGACTCCATTTGCCCATTCAAAACCTTGATTTTCTAAAGTTCAAGCCTAGGGCTAAATCCTCCATAAATTACCCCAAATTCCTCCATTTTCATGATATAATTGCATAATATTACCAATACTAATCATAGTTTAAGTCCATAGTTGATTACCCGATGATTTCCCTTGAATTTCTCTTCAAAATCGCCCAAATCGCCTCTAAAGCCGAGACCCAAATGTGTGAAATGTTTCTGAAATTTTCTAACTTCTCATACAATTAATTCACTGCGATTTTCGCTTCTGCGGACCATTTTCCGCCCCTGCGGAACCGCTCCTGCGACCAATTGGTCGCTTCTGCGAACCCAGGCCTATTTGGCCATTTCCGCACCTGCGATCCAAGGACCGCTCCTACGAGTCCGCTCCTGCGGATTTTCATCCGCCCCTGCGGTCCTTTCCGCCTCTGCGATCAAGAGTCCGCTCCTGCGGACTCGCCTATGCGATCGACCTTCCGCTTCTGCGGACTTCCCATCTCGCCTCTTGACCGCTTCTGCGGTCTCCTCTTCGCTCCTGCGATGCCGCTTCAGCGGTCATTTTTCCGCTTCTGCAAAGACAACCGCTCCTGCGCCACCTCGTTCGCTCCCGCGGACTCGCTCCTGCGCTCCCATTTCCGCGGGAGCGAAAACAACAGAACAGACTCAAAAACCTGCAATTTTCCACATTTTCTCCCGTTTAACCATCCGAAATCACCCCGAGGCCCCCGGGACCTCATCCAAACACACCAACACATCTTAATACCTTATTCGAACTTGCTCCAATCCTCAAAACACGTCTAATAACACCAAAACCCATAATTCACATCAAATTCAAGCCTAAATTCCTTAAAACATTCCGAATTACACAATCAATCAAAAACCCGACCAAACGACGTCCGAATGACCTGAAATTTTGCGAACATATCCAAAATCACATAACGAAGCTACAGGAATTGTCGGAATTCCATTCCGACCTCTGTATCAAAATCTCACCTACCGATCGGATTTCGCCAAAATTCAACCTTAGCCAATTCAAGCCTATTTCTACACCGGCCTCCAAATTCAATTCCGATCGCTCCCCTAAGTCACAAATCATCTCCCGAAACTAACCGAATCATCAGAATCCGATTCCGAGCCCTCTAACCAAATAATCAACTCCGGGTTGACTTTCCTTATTCAAGTTTCCTTTACAAAGGCTATATGCCTCATTTCCAATCCAAATCACTCCTAACTCACCCGATAGACTTTAACACTAATATAAAAGCATAAAACATACAATTTCAATGTAACGGGGTGGTAATTCCCGTGACGACGGGCCGGGTCGTCACATTCTCCCCCTCTTAAGCAAACGCTCGTCCTCGAGCGGGTCAAGAAACATACCTGAAGTCTCAAACAAGTGAGGATATCTGCTCCGCATCTCCCGCTCGATCTCCCGAGTGGCCTCCTCCACGGGTCGACCTCTCCACTGAACCTTAACTGATGCAATCTCCTTAGACCTCAATTTTCTCACCTGACGTCCCAAAATGGAAATAGGCTCCACATCATAGGATAGATCACCATCAAGCTGAATGGTACTGAAATCTAATACATGAGACGGATCTTCAATGTACTTCCGGAGCATAGACACATGGAATACTGGATGGACGCTGGATAAGCTGGGCGGCAGTGTGCTAGCTCTTCCTCTTGTGGCTTATTTTAAATAACAAAAACAAATGTTAGGTCAAACTAAGCATGACTAATCATTCTATATTTCTTAGCATACATCAACACATTGGGGTAAAATACAGAAAAAGATTAATAAAGATATGATTAACAAAATCCCAATCAGCAATCTTAAACGATCATGATAAGGGAGATCCATTGTGGGGTTGTTCCCACATAATAATAAATTTAATGCCATTCTTGGATTGCTAATGAGTAATGAGCAATGAGATAAATGCCATTCGCATTGTAAATCATTTTATGAACCAGAAGGTGTTTTTGCGCTACCTATATTCAAATAGAAGAGGATTCGAAAAAATACTCATATGTTTGTTTCAAATCAATAAATATATTTTATGTGTTTTTATATAAATTATTATCAGTTAATGTAGTTAATTAATACACATGATCACTTCATTGATTTTTATTTATATTCTTATGATAAATTCTCTTTCTTTTCAGTTACATCTAAAATAAACGAATCTCTTAGAATTTACGAAGTACATATGGACTCTTCTTTGGGTATACAGTATTGACTCTCTTGATTCGGCATGCATTAACTAGCAACTTATGAGTCAAATAAATCCATAAAAGTATGACATGTATCTTCTAAATACAGTATTATCATTTAAGTACAGTTATTACATATTTTTTTCTCTTTTTAATTTATCTTAATTATATTAAAATCATGTAATTTGAAATAAACATCCAATATAGTTAATAAATTGTTCTCATTTAAATCCCTATAGATTTCCTTTTACGAATATATTATGGTACTGGCAGAGTTCTTTGAAAATTGTACCGTAGGGTCAACGTGCTTTGCTTTCACCTTAAAAGAAATTGATAGAGATTGAAAGAGACATGAATTATGGTAAATCTATGAAAGAAGAAAAGTCTCAAATAAGCATATTCAGTTGAGTGCTTATGAAACTAAAGATCTGAAACAAGGAACCAATTATATCATGGCTAGCAATTACTGCACTTTATCTGCTCGTGCGCTTCTTCATCAATGACTTCTTACTCTTATTCTTTTTTATTTTTTATTTTAAATAACTGTAATTTGTTGCGTTTGAGCAGGTTCGTACATATCTTAATTAATTTTATAAAGTATTCAAATTTATTACATTCCATCAACATATTTTATCAAAATTTGGATATTGGAGAAAAAATCACCTAATAATTCTTTCTTCGTCAAAATTTAAACTTATTGTTAAGAATAGAATTCTATTTGGAGTGAATGTCTATCTTGTGGAGACCTTTACTTTGTGACTAAGTCATTTTTCTCCTATAAATAGAGGGGTCTTACCCCATTGTAAATCATCCCAAAATATCAATAAGAATCCCTCTCTCTTTCTCTGCAATATTGTTCTTCTTCTTTTATTATTTCATAACACGTTATCAGCACGAGACTCTAACCAATTGAGTAGAAGCTTTGGGATTGAGCACAAGATTGTCAATTGCTCCATGAACTTCCTTCATGATTTAATTTTAGATTTAAGGTAAGTATTTTACTTTTCTCTTTCAAATTCTCGACATTTTATTATTTGATTTTAAATACAAGCAAAGATGATAAATTTTGTTTGCAACTCTAATGGAGTTTGAAAGAAATTATAACCACCAAAGTGGTAAAATTTTTATGCCTTGCCATGATTAAATTCATGTATAATTGTGGGCAAAGAATTGAAAACCCGTCCCATTGAATTTGCTTCATTCTCATTCACTTTAGAGAATGTGATAGCAGTATGTGATAAGTCTGAAAGAAGACAAAATTATTACCGTGAAGGTATCAATGGATGTAGACGTGGCAATAGACGAAATTATAATCGTCATCATTTGTGGTAATGAGAACAATAAGGATTCTCAAAATAATCCCACACTTTGTAAAAATATTTGTCATCGATTTGACATGAGATTTTATAAAGCACATACAGATGACTATGGTTCATTCATGATGTGAATGAGAAAACATCTGATTTATGTATATATATTCGTTTTGGAAGAATATAAATGTGCTAGAGGTAGTGATTACACGACACTCACCTCTGAAAGGAGGTTTGAGATGATATAAGAAAATAATATCATTATTATGGCATGAATGGTCATTGGTCACGCACCTATTGTACGCCAAAATATTTTGGCATTGTTATAATTAAAAGTCAACAATAATGCAAGAAACAGATCTTGCATATTATTTTGACCATGGCCATAATGGTATAACTTTCTCCTTAAAAGAGATATTCACCACATGGATGATGATAAATCTGTGGTAGTGCAAAATTAATTGAGAGCTCTAGAAGAGCCAATTATTACTATTTTGGAGAAACACAATTGGTTACCAATAAGGTATTATGTTGTAGTAAGACTCAAAGAAACTTATTCAGTTTCCAAAGTATACGCGAGAGCGGTTGATTATATTGAGACTATAAATAAAGAAAAGATTAATATCTTCTATTACTACAACTTGTAGCGGGGTAATATGTATGTAAAAAGCTACCCACTTTATTCTCCAATTTGTACTACATAAACAAAGAATACCACAATAAAGTGAATATTGATATAAAAACCCATATCATAATAAACTTGGAGTTTATTCATAATTGCATACGTCATGGTGTAAACCTGAAGTTTATCAATATTGATAATTTATTCCGTTGGCATAATTGATATCAATTTAAATATGATGTGCAAAAATAAAGAGAATTCACATGGGGTAAATATTAAAGAACTAGAAAGTTCTTTACGAATTCTTTTATGTGCTTGTTCTCATTAATTAATATACCAACTAAAATTGGAATTGAATCCCATGAATGATGAAAATGTCAAAGGTGAATATGGGCTCATTCACCTACCATGTATACCACATATGATGTATCTATGAGATGGTTACATGTGCAATTATTATTAACCCGCAACCTGGCCGGTATGTGCGAGGTAACTTGCTCAATAATTTAATTTAGAGCATATTCCAGATTTTTTATTCAAGAAGTTCATCTTGATAAGTTGGTCTACATCATAGCTTGTTTAGCAAAATAATTTATTGAGTGCCTCCGCTTAATAGTTAAACTATTGCTTATGAGAATAAAGTTTATATATATCAGTTTGATATACGTTATATACGAAAGTATATTATTTTCTCCCCTCACAAGTGGTTCAGGGTCAGAAACCAAATAATTCCATCTTATTATTATTATTGATGTCCGGTGTATATTTTGATTAACGCCATAACATACAAAGATGAGTTCTCAAAGTTAAGGAAACAAGTTAGTTTTTTCTAACATGATGGGGAGACAAGATACAACAGTTGATAAAACGTTACATGGAATGAATTATCATTTATACATCTAGATCCTCGAATAAAATAATATGAACTTGAAGTTGATAAAAAGATAATTCATGTGCAATTTTGTTGCAAAGCATGCCAGACGCATTTGCTGACCCAAATAAAGTAACTATATTCTCATTGCAAATGCTCATATTAAGTCCTAGAAGGACAAAGTCTATGGTAAGCTTAAAGCGTATAGACAATCTATTTCAAATAAACTTCTTGATAAAGAAGTTGAGAAAATGGTCATTGTCACACCTCCTTTTTCCGCACCCGCGAGAGCGCGAGGGAGTTTTTCCAATTAAAGGACAATCGAAACGGGATCAACTTATTTAATTCAGAGTCGCCACTTGGGAAAATAATGGTGTCCCAAGTCACCGGTTTAATCCCGAACCGAGGAAATTTATGACTCTGTAATACAGTCTGCGAAACTAGAAATCTGGATAAGGAATTCTGTTAACCCGGGAGAAGGTGTTAGGCACTCCCGGATTCCGTGGTTTTAGCACGGTCGCTCAATTGTAATTTTTGTTTCTATCTGATTTCTTTATATATTTTATTTGTGTGCTCTTATATTCCGCTTTAATTTTTAGAAGAATCGCGACGTCACGAAAAACACATTTCGAGCCGCACCGCAACCAGTACGCCTGCGACTTTAATGTATTTCAGTTTCGTCGAGAGTAAGATTTGGGTCACATAAATGCACACCCGTATTTAGGAAAGTAATTTTATTTCAAATCGTGCCTAAAGAGTCTATCGTCTGTTTAACTTTGGGAAAGGACCGTGAAATTCACTAAACGGTCCTTCCAAGTCTAAGTTTTCATGACAATTATTCGAGGGCCTCGCAATTGTGTATTTAGTGTAGCGAGGCTCATCTCACTTTTATTAAAGGCTAATCCTAACATAACTATATTTTCTATATATTTCATCTCTAATCATAAATGAGAGTAAGACCTAGTTACTAATTATTATTTAAGCATTATTACGATTCGGTTAACTCTTATATTGAACTATCTGGACGTTTGACAGTGGTTTGTGCGTGTATTATATCATCATCATCAATCAGATTAAGAGGACTCTTCACTTAATGTGCATCAAACTTGTAAGCTACGAGGCCGTGAGTTACTTAAAGCTAGTCAACCAATATAATACCAATCGTACAGTCATTTACACTAATGTAGTAGTAGAATTATTCAGAACAGCCAAAAAGCTGTAAATTATCAATTTATACTAACCTATCATAGTTTAATTCAGATCCAATTTTAATGGAGGATTAACGTGACTTAACGTAATTTATTAATGACATCTTACCAATTATAATATTGACCCAATTGTTGATGATGCTGAAACTTTATCTTTTAACGCAAAACAGTCTTCCGAATACAAGTTATATCCATTTATAGGCTCGCATGACAAATAGAAAAATTCTTTTATTGTTCAACTACGAATCAAATGAAGATAATATTATTACTTCTAATTGTTCAAAGAGTTCTATAGTCTAACTATCCATTACAAAGTCAACAACAGATTCTAACAACTTCAAGCTATTCCTATTCGATTATTAAATTTCCAATTCAACCACAGTTCAATCAATATTCTAAACTATCAAATACCATTTCCAAGCTATTTCAAATTTACAATTCATAGTTTAAATTATACAAATCATAACAAAGTTGTACAGACGATCGAAATGCATTACATAAATTTCCAGATTTACATCTAAGCTTGTAATTCAGTACAAGCGAAGTCAATGTAACTTCCAGGAGCAGACAAACATGATATCATCTTTAAGCTTTGAAATTACATCAAATCATAGATTCGAAATGTGTACCTGGAAAATTTGAAAACAATGAAGAGAGGACAGAATCAGCAGTAGCAATGAACAACAGCAACAGCAATGCAATCGTGCACCAACAACAAAATCCAAATGCAATTCAAACAGTCGATAACCCAGGGCCAATTGTAGCAGAACCAAACAGTCACACCAATACCAACAAATAAGGATTTCAAACAAGGTATGCAATGATTTTTTCACTTGTAACACCCCAGCAGTGATAACCAAACTCAAATACACACTTGAACTTGAAATTGAACGAGAGTTCAATGGAACAGTATGTTCAACTCTATACTCACAGGTGTTGAATCTATTTTTTCAACTTCTAAGGGTTGAATCTCAACTGAATGTCTCAGCTCCCTATTTCTCAAACGAACCCCTGTTCTGTTCTCTATCTTTTCTTCTTCAGTGTATCTGTTTGTATATCCACTATTTTGTGTGTGTATATCTCTATATATGTCTTTCAGAATCTCCCCCTGAGTCTATATCTCTCCCTCTATACTTATAGTTAAACCAATCCCAGAAGCCAATAGCCCTCCACAAAACAAATACCTCTGCCCATCCCTTATTTCTGCCGAACCCTGATATTCCCTGGGCAGACCTGCCACTGTTTCGTCACTACCATCTGTCTAAGCATGGGGTTTACCTATTAAAATATTGCCTGCAACAGCCCATGCCCTGCTGTAGGTTCCACTAATCCTTTTTTATGGGCAGGCTTATTAAATAACTGACCTTAATTGACTCCTACCAACTGTATCCAATTAACTCCTAATCCAGAATCAAACAAACAATAGGCCCTAGACTTATGAATTGCATACGGGCAGACCAGAGAATGAACAAACATACAAACAAGTTATTTTGACGACATTAAATAAACTAGACATATGAAGCTATTGGCATTGAACTAAAACAGATAGAGATGGGAATCGACCGAATAAAAGGTCTATTGGGGATGAAGAAAAACAGAAAAATGAAAGAAAAACAAAAGGATAAAAATTCACACGATTAACAAACGAAATAAGAAGAAAGAACAGGAGAAATACCATGTAAGAAGAAAATCCGCACTTGAACGGACCCCGGACCCGTCTTGGATTCAATCGAACTTGGACTTTTATTTTTTTTTAAGGCCAATGGACCTTAATTGAGATGTCTTCAACAATGAAAACATCCCAATTAAGGTCTATTAGACCTCAATTAAGAAGAATGCGAAATCTAGGGTTCATGGCCGAGATTTGGGGCTTAAACGGTTCGGGCTTGATTCGAACTAAAACAAGGGTGTTTATGGTGCGAGGGAGGTGTGAGGAGTGGTTGGTGTGAATTTGAGGTGGTTTGGGATGAATGTCAAATTCCGGCGACGTTCGAACGAATATTCGAGACGTTCGAGCTATATTCGAGACAAACAACTAACGGATCCATGTAGAGGGGGCTTGGGAGAATCTACGGTGTTAATTTGGGGTGGTTTGGCCTACCAGAACCGTCGTGAGGTGATTTCCGGCAGGCGGCACACGGTGGTGGACGGCGGAGCGAGGTCTGGTCTCTGAAGACCTCTGAAAGATGAAGAGAGGGGGGGGGGGTTCTAGGGTGAGGGATGAGTTATTTGGCATATTAAAATGAATGGATTAATCCTAGCCGTTCGATCTAATGAGATCAACGACTGGGATCAATTCATTAATGGAAACGGCGTCGCTTCGGTTAGTTTAGGACCGGACCGGTCTTTGGAGTGAAACGAGTCGGGTATAATGGAGTGATTGAGGCCGTTGGATCAATTGAAATGGACGGATCCGATTAAAGGCGAACCGGACTGGGTTTGGGGTAACTCGATTGGGCCTGGTTCTAGACTAGGTTTTGGCCCAAATTTAGTTTCCTTATCTCTTTATTTCCTAAAACTAGACTTTATATTGTATATTATATATATATATATATATATATATATATATATATATATATATATATATATATATAGTCGATTAACTTGCAACACATAATTAATTTTTACTAACAATTAACATAATTAAATACCAAATCCTACAATTGTACATTAAATGATAAGAAAATGCGAAAAATACCCCCCTTTTTTATGATTTTTTCATTTTCGTGCAAATAAACTTAACTATTTTCAAGTGCGGAACTAATCCTAAAAATATAAATGCAACATATTTTGTATATATATTTTTTTATTAATTTAACAAATAGACATGGGCACACAAATGCAAACAAACACAAAAACTCTTTTATTTTGACATTTTGGGAGTAATTCTCGTATAGGGCAAAAATCACGTGCTCACAGATGCCCCTCTTTGTGCGGAAACATGAAGAGTTTTCGTGCAAAGATAAGTGAGCGGATACGAGCGATTTTTTGCCCGTTCAAGCACTCCGTATGAAGCATTTTTGGAAAAGTTTGACCGAACCTTGCTTCAAAAGGTCTCCAACATATCCCTGGCTAAAAGGGAATCAAGTCAATGTAGTTCGGGAAGTTTTGGTAGCTGGGACTACCATGACTGCTGTGATCTTGCTGTTGCTGCTATTGCCATTGCTTGACTGACCTCCTTATTACATCGTACTAACGCAAAAGAAGAAGCTAGACTAAATTACAGTATTGCGAATTCTTATCTATCCTTTCCGCTTGATCTTGTCATGTTTATTGCCATCTTGCGGGCTCTGATGTTTCTTCACGTGCTTCTTCTCTTCCGACAATTGTTATCTCGGCCTATCTTGATTGCCGAACTCCGACCCTTGGTCCCTTCTTTGTGATCTTCGAACTATTCTCCTTCGAAGTCTGAACCATCTTTCCGATCCTCGTTGCCTTCCTTTTGATTATAAACTTGGACTCGTGGTGGGGATTTCCGTTATACTCAACCGCTTTCCTCAACCAAATTCAAAATAAATCGCCACTCCATTCTTCAGGCGGGCTCCCTGACTTCAACTACAACTTCAAAACTAAATCGCCACTCCATTCTTCAGGCGGGCTCCCTGGCTTCAACTACAACTTCAAAATGAATCGCCACTCCATTCTTCAGGCGGGCTCCCTGACTTCAACTATAACTTCAAAATAAAATCGCCACTCCATTCTTCGGGCGGGCTCCCCGACTTCAACTACAACTTCAAAATAAATCGCCACTCCATTCTTCAGGCGGGCTCCCTGACTTCAACTACAACTTCAAAACTAAATTGCCACTCCATTCTCCGGGCGGGCTCCCTGACTTCAACTACAACTTCAAAATAAAATCGCCACTCCATTCTTCGGGCGGGCTCCCCGACTTCAACTACAACTTCAAAATAAATCGCCACTCCATTCTTCAGGCGGGCTCCCTGACTTCAACTACAACTTCAAAATAAAATCGCCACTCCATTCTTCAGGCGGGCTCCCTGACTTCAACTACAACTTTTAATTTCATCCCATCCTTATCGCCTTCCTTTGTTTCCTGTGCCATTTTCCTCTCCCTGCGTCGTCTCTTGGGCCACCCTTTTCTTCTGCACTACCTTGTCTTGGAATTTCTTTCCCACGGGGTCGTGTTACTTTTCCTTTGGCTGCTGGAGATATCTTCGGAACTGTTTACTCACCTGCTGGGGATGATGCTACCGGGGAAGTACTTCCTCTTTTTCTACTTCTTTCACCTTTCGTTCTCTCTTGGACTCGCCGGTGATTGAAATGTCATTAACTGAGGATTACCCTGGCGGGGGACCCCTTTTCCTTTTCCTTCTTCCCAGAGTTTCATTTTCCAACGACTGCTGGGGATGATACCAGGCTCAAAGATCACCCCTCGTGTTGTCCGGCCTCTCTCAATACCATTCTGCTCGGAACGGGCATTTCCTGAAATCTCGCGTTGTTTTCCATCCTTATCCACTGGGTGTTTTGCTTTCAAGAAAATTTTCGCAATCGGAGAAAATTTTCTGCCTCAGTTTGATGACCTTCTACGTGGCATGCTTTTCTGCCGACGAACCCTATTTTCCCGCTTTAAATCAAAGAAAAATTGTTAGTTTCAAAACGCAGTGAGTGGTCGTGCCACTCTTGTTGGGGGCTATTTTCCTTTTCTCTTTCAGCTGCTTGGCCTCCCTCGAACTTTTGGGGATGATGTTGACACTTGCTGGGGATGATGCTCTTTCCACGGATGGTCTCTCATCTCTCCTTTCATTCCAACCTTCGGTTTGGTCCGACCCTTTTAGTCGATGATCTGTTGTGAGAAATCATCTTCCGGATGTGTAATATGTGTCCATCGTACTCCATAATTCCCGTGAACCTTTCAATCAACTCGTCGTTCCAATCTTAATATCGGAACGACTTTTGCCTTATTGCCTCGTTCCACGCCTATTCATCTTCATTGTACTACTTTAGGAGACTTGGTAGTAAGCTTTGAAAAGTCAACTTTCGAAAATAAAAGAAGATAAAAATGATAGATAAAGAATGCTGACCGCGAAGTGATAAAAGAAAGGGAAAACTTTTCTGAACTCAAAACTGGGAAAAAAACTTATCTGAATGTGTAACCGATCCAATGGTTACGCCGCGCCTTTGAGATTAATCTATCCAGTCTATTTGTGTCAATCACTTTCTGGTGGCTGCGTCTTGCTAGAAGCAAACGAATGTCCCGACCTTGTCTCATGCAGATACCTTATAACCCTCTTGCCTTGTCGCCTCATAGTGCCCTTCAAAGGGTTTTCACTAATGAGATTCTCTCATTTCTCTCGACCTCCCGTCGCCTTAGGGTGCCTGTAAAGGTTTTCACCGTAAGACTCTCTCATTTTATCTCTCTCAACTTTCTTCGCCTCAAGGTGCCCGCGAGGGTTTTCACCGTTAAGGCTCTCTCATTTTGCTTTCTTTCCAGGCTGGGGTATCGCCCACGAGATTCCCTCTAAAGCATTATCCCTTTTCGGCTTGTGCATCCTGGATTCAATCGAGGATCGGAGTGTCGCTCTTGGCTTTCATTCGCATGACTTGGCATTTCTCAAATACTGATCGAGAGGTCTTTTTCGGTCATTAATGTGGTTTTTGTGCGTGAGGCTAAAGAAAAGAGGCTTCACCTCAACGGTTAGCTCATTACAACTTTCGGAATCCATACCATCTTTTCAAACGAAACAATGACTTCTGCCCCAATTTTGTTGCTTGGGGAATCTTTGATTTTTATTTTATTATGACCGAGCCGTGTGGCGCCTACGTATTCTTCTTGAGGAATCAGGTCAAACGTAGTTCACTTTTTCTTGTGTTTTTCTTTGTTTCTTTTTTTCTATTTTGTTATACATCTTCCTTGGGGATTCCAAAAGAGGGTATATGAAAGAATAATTAAGGCTCAAAGGGGAAGACAAGGGTTAAAGTGTTTGGGTAGTAGAAAAATTGCCTCTGTCATTTCATTCTCCGAAAAATGCCAAATACAAACGAACGAAACCAAGCGTTGACAAATGCATTAAAGAAATTACACATAATATCTCTTGACTGCATCAGAATTGATAGCCATATCAGTGCATCTTCCCTCAACATCAGTTAAACATAGAGCGCCATTGGAAAATACTCTAGTCACAACAAATGGTCCCTGCCAATATGGAGCGAACTTGATTTTCGCTTCGACCTGATGTGGTAGAACTCTCTTCAGCACATGTTGTCCCACTTCGAATTTCCTGGGACGTACCTTCTTATTGTATGCTCTCGCCATTCTCTTTTGATACAATTGGCCATGACATACTGCCGTCAATCTCTTTTCATCGATCAAGCTCAATTGCTCCAATCGGGTTTTGACCCACTCATCATCGTCAATCTCAGCTTCAGCGACAATTCGGAGGGATGGAATTTCAACTTCTGCGGGTATTACTGTTTCGGTCCCGTACACCAACAAGTAAGGAGTTGCACCTACCGAAGTTCGGACGGTAGTGTGATAACCCAACAGTGCAAATGGTAACTTTTCATGCCATTGCCTAGACCCTTCTACCATCTTCCTCAATATCTTCTTTATATTCTTGTTTGCTGCCTCAACCGCACCATTTGCTTTGGGACGATATGGTGTGGAATTTCGGTGTGTAATCTTGAACCGTTGGCAGACCTCCTTCATCAATCCGCTGTTAAGATTGGCACCGTTATCTGTGATGATCATCTTTGGAATTCCAAACCTGCAGATGATGTGGGAATGTACGAAGTCCACCACCGCCTTCTTGGTCACCGATTTGAAGGTTTTGGCCTCCACCCATTTGGTAAAATAGTCGATCGTTACCAGAATGAACGTATGACCATTGGAAGCTGCAGGTTCTATAGGTCCAATAACATCCATACCCCATGCGGCAAACGGTCATGGCGCTGACATTGTATGCAATTCAGTCGGTGGGGAATGAATCAAATCTCCGTGTATCTGACACTGATGACATCTTCGCACGAAACTTATACAATCACGCTCCATAGTGAGCCAGTAATATCCCGCTCGAAGAATCTTCTTTGCCAATACATATCCGCTCATGTGTGGTCCACAAACTCCGGAGTGTATATCTGTCATCACTGTTGTGGCTTGACTCGCATCTATACATCTCAACAATCCCAAATCCGGGGTTCTTTTGTACAGCACCCCTCCACTAAGGAAAAATCCGTTTGCCAATCGCGGAATAGCTCTCTTTTGATCTCCAGTCGCTTGCTCTGGGTATATTCCTAACCTGAGGTATTCTTTGACGTCATGAAACCATGGCTCGCCATCCATCTCTTCCTCTATCATATTGCAGTAAGCATGCTGATTCCGGACCTGAATATGTAACGGATCGATGCGAACCTTGTCCGGGTGATGTAACATTGACGCCAAGGTAGCTAAAGCATCGACAACCTCATTGTGCATCCTTGGGATGTGCCTGAATTCTACTGATCGAAAACGCTTGGTCAGATCATGCAAACATTGACGATACGGGATAAGCTTCAAGTCTCTGGTTTCCCATTCTCCCTGAATCTGATGTACCAGAAGGTCCGAGTCCCCCAAGACCAAGACGTCCTGTACATCCATGTCCACCGCTAATCGCAACCCTAAGATACATGCTTCGTACTCAGCCATATTATTGGTACAATGAAAACGCAGTTGAGCAGTGACAGGGTAATGATGTCCTGTTTCAGAGATGAGCACAGCCCCTACTCCGACTCCTTTTGCGTTCGCCACTCCGTCGAAGAAAAGCTTCCACCCTGGATCCTCGGTTAATTCCAACCCATCAATTTGCAGTACTTCTTCATCCGGAAAATACGTCTTCAAAGGTTCGTATCCGTCATCGACAGGATTCTCAGCCTAAGTGATCGGCTAGGGCTTGAGCTTTCATAGCCGTCCTTGTCACATATATGATGTCGAACTCGGTAAGTAATATTTGCCATTTTGCTAACCTCCCTGTAGGCATAGGTTTCTGGAAAATATACTTCAATGGATCCAAACGCGAAATGAGATAAGTGGTGTAAGAAGACAAATAATGTTTCAGTTTTTGGGCTACCCAACTCAAGGCACAACATGTCTTTTCCAAATGAGTGTACTTAACCTCGTGGACCGTGAATTTCTTACTGAGGTAGTAAATGGCCCGTTCCTTTCTGCCAGTAAGATCGTGCTGCCCCAGCACGCAGCCGAACGAATTCTCCAAGATCGTTAGATAAAGAATCAGGGGTCTACCCGGTTCGGGCGGAACTAGTACGGGTGGATTTGACAGATACCCTTTGATTTGGTCAAACGCTTCCTGACATTCTGTCGTCCATTCTATCGCAGCGTCTTTCTTCAACAGACGGAATATGGGTTCACAGGTTGCTGTAAGCTGAGCAATAAACCTACTGATGTAATTTAACCTTCCCAACAAACTCATTACCTCTATTTTATTCTTTGGCGGGGGTAGCTCCTGAATGGACTTGATTTTGGATGGGTCCAACTCGATGCCCCGTCGGCTGACGATTAATCCTAGCAACTTTCCTTATGGAACTCCGAATGCGTATTTGGTCGGATTGAGCTTGATATCATATCTTCGAAGTCTTTGAAAGAACTTCCCGAGGTCGGCAACGTGGTCTTCTTGACGTCTAGATTTTATGATCACATCATCCACGTACACTTCAATTTCCTTGTGTATCATGTCATGGAATACCGTAGTCATCGCTCTCATGTATGTTGCCCCTGCGTTCTTCAAACCGAATGGCATCACCCGGTAGCAATAAGTCCCCCACGGTGTGATAAAAGCCGTCTTTTCTGCGTCCTCTTCATCCATCAAGATCTGATGATATCCCGCGTAGCAATCCACAAAGGATCCGATTTCCCGCCCGGCGCAATTATCAATTAGGATATGGATATTGGGAAGTGGGAAATTATCCTTAGGGTTCGCCTTGTTGAGATTGCGGTAGTCCATGCATACTCTGATCTTTCCGTCTTTCTTTGGCACCGGTACTATGTTAGCCAACCATTCGGGGTATCGAGTGACACGAATGACTTTCGCCTGCAACTGTTTGGTTACTTCCTCCTTGATCTTTACACTCATCTCCGTCTTAAATTTTCGCAGTTTTTGTTTGACGGGAGGACATGCCGGATCAGTGGGTAATTTGTGAACCACTAGATCAGTGCTGAGTCCTGGCATGTCGTCGTACGACCATGCGAAAATGTCTTTAAACTCCATGAGTGTTTTGATTAACTTTTCTCTCAGGTTGGGTTCAATATGGACACTTATTCTGGTTTCTTTGACGTCATCTGTGTCCCCCAGATTAACAGCCTTAGTATCATTTAAATTTGGTTTGGGTTTTTCCTCGAAGTGACTTAATTCTTCACCGATTTCTTCTACGTCTTCATCATCGCCGTATTCCGATTCACTCTCGTCACCTCTTATTTCATGCGTTATCATTTCCAAACCCGATTAACTTTCTAGACTGGGTTGATTAATCTTTAAGCACACCATATCATTAAGATCAGTTGAAAGAAAGCAAGACTCATTCCGGACAGGGAGAGGAGTAGCCTTCCAATTATTCAATTTTGCTTTCGATCCCATGAACTGTATCTCGGTATGGCTGGATCCTTCGCCATCCTCTAGCATACATACATCTGCGAATAGGTCCTCAAATTTTCTTAAGAACTCTTCGTCTGGCCTAACCATAGGACCGGGAACCTTTGTCGTCGGATGTCCTCTTACTCCGGACCTGACAAAAGATCGGGAAAGGCGTGGAACAGGCTTCGGGAGCACCCATGTCTTCTGCTTGTTCTTCCTGGCTCGCTGGATGTCCTCTGATGTTGGCTTGAATCCCAAGCCGAAGGTTCCCACATTTTCGACCACGGATACCGGTTGTATGATTCCTTGCAGAGATGCACCTGGACCTTTGCCGGGTATGAAACCGTGTCTCAACATTTCATGAGCCACCATGACGTCTGCAGTAATTATTCTGTCCTTGGGAATGCATTCCCCTTCTGGAACTCGGTTGGCGGATACCACATCGCAGATCTGGTATACCCATGGCCCAACATCTTCTTCCGTCTCAACAAAGGGGACGATGGTGCCTGGTTGTAGATCATTCTCTCTATGGACGACGATCTCCTGTTGGTCCCACTCAAACTTGACGAGTTGGTGTAGGCTGGATGGAACTGCTCTTGCGGCATGGATCCACGGTCGCCCTATCAGAAGGTTATATGACACTACCATGTCCAGCACCTGGAATTCCATGGTGAACTCCACTGGTCCAATTGTCAAGATTAACACTATGTCCCCGACCGACGCCTTGCCTCCTCCATTCAACCCTCGAACACATATGTTGTTCTTGCGTATCCTGCCGATGTCCACTTTCAACTTGTTTAGTGTAGAGAGAGGACAAATGTTAGCACTGGATCCATTATCGACTAGAACTTTGGTAACCACCGACTCCTCACACTTTACCATAAGATATAAAGCCTTATTGTGCTCGGTGCCTTCCTCAGGCAACTCATCATCGGTGAAGGTGATCCAGTTTGCTTCGAAGATCCTATTGGTGATCTTCTCCAAATGACTCACAGAGATTTTATCAGGTACATGGGCCTCATTTAAAACTTTCATCAAAGCTTGCCGATGTTCTTCAGAATGTATCAGCAAGGATAGCAATGAGATTTGCGCAGGGGTTTTCTTCAGCTGTTCTAAGACAGAATAATCATGCAACTTCATCTTTTTCAGGAATTCTTCTGCCTCTTCGTCAGTTACCGGCTTTTTCAGTGTTGCCGGAGCAGTCTTCCTCAACTCCGCGAGGGCAAAACATCTCCCCGAGCGGGTCAAACCTTGCGCTTTGCAAACTTCCTCTTTAACTTCCTTTCCTTTGTAGGTTGTCGTGACCCGATCATAATTCCATGGAATAGCTTTGCTATCAGCTATTGGCAACTGTATTGCTGGCTTGATGATGAAAGGATCCACTCGAACACCTGCTACCGTCAAGACGGGTTTGGTTGCTACCCCCGGTACAACTATTTTTGCTTCCCCCGGCCTCACCGGTACTTCGTTCACACTTCCCTTTTCTGCTTCCAACCCCCTTTGTACGTCCTTCTTGCAAATGGGTGACTCATCAAGGCTTGGCCCCTTTCTCATTCCTACCCCACTAGACTTGATCATCATTACAGTCTGAGAGGTTTTCTCCTTTCCTTCTTCTACCCGTACCAAATCGATCATGTTGGTCTCATGATGAGTTGGAAGTGGATTTTGGTTGATGTTGGGCTCTGCTGGAGTCTGGACCTCAATTCGGCGAGTGTCGATGAGTTCCTGGATAGCTGTTTTCAACCTCCAACACTTTTCCGTGTCGTGCCCGGGACATCCTGAGCAGTATGCACAATTTATTGAATGGTCCAGATTCTTCGAAAGAGGGTTTGGTAGCTTAGCCTCGACCGGATTTAGCAGCCCTACTTGCTTCAAACGGTGGAACAGACTGGTGTAGGACTCCCCCAAGGGAGTGAAAGTCTTTGGCCTTGGCGCCCTGTCGCTCTTGAATGCTTGGTTCGGACGAAAGCCCGCACCCGTGGGATTTCTATAGGCTCTTGGGGTGGGTAATTGTTCTGTGGATTTGGCGCACGCCATGGTGCCTGGACGGGAGGTGTGGCATATGACTGTGCGTGATGGACAGTAAAATGGGGATCGGGTGCTTGGATAGTAGTGTTGCGGGTGGTTATATTGATTGTGTAGGTAATTTTGGTGGTGAGGCTGTGGCGGGTTATACTGGGGTGCGGGGCCTCTATTTCTGAACCATGTTTCGGACTCGACCGCCGTGACTTCTTCTTTCCTCTTTTTCCCAAGCACTCCTCCGGTACCACTTTGGATAGCTTGAGTGGTGGCTTTCAAAGCTGAATAGCTCATGATCTTGTTGGCTTTCAAGCCTTCCTCGATCATAGCCCCCATCTTTATCACCTCGGGTGAATGATTTACCGACGGACGTCACCAGATGTCCGAAATAGGTCGGCTCTAGTGTCTGCAGGAAGTAATCCACCATCTCGCTCTCTCTCATGGGCGGATCTACCCTTACTGCCTGTTCCCTCCAGCGGAAACCAAATTCTCTGAAACTTTCGGCGGGTTTCTTCTCCAACTTTAGCAGTGATAAGCGGTCTGGGACTATTTCAAGATTGTACTGGAACTGGCCAATGAATGCTTGAGCCAAGTCATCCCATGTAAACCATCTGCTGGGATCCTGCCTAGTGTACCACTCCAGTGCAGATCCCCCCAAACTCTGACCGAAGTAAGCTATCAGAATCTCGTCTCGTCCTCCGGCTCCTCGCATTTTACTACAAAACCCTCGAAGATGGGCTACTAGATCACCATGCCCCTCGTATAGGTCAAACTTGGGCATTTTGAACCCGGCTGGAAACTGGACATCTGGGAATGGACACAGATCCTTGTAAGCGACACTGACCTGGTTGCCCAAACCGTGCATATTCCTGAAGGACTGCTCCGGGCTTTTAACTTTTCTAATAACTTCCTCATGTTCCAAACTTTGGAGGTGCTTTTCCGGTTCTGCCGGGTTATCCCAGTGAGGGGTGTGTGGATGCGGTTCGGGAGCCCTAAAGGTAGGCTCGGGAGGATAGTAAGAATTGTCATGGATTTGAACATGCGGCTCACCGGACGACTTTTGTAGGGTAGCAGGTGGGGGTGCTACAAAAACAGGGTGACCGGAGGAGGATTTTGTTTGGTTGGTGGAATTTGGGTGGCATAAGGGTTTTCCCCTTGATAGTATGGATATAGTGGGGCGCTTGTTGAAGGATCAAGGGGTGGATGTTCTGGAGCTGATGCGAGAGTAGGGAGGTTTGGTGAAGACCGTCCCCTAGCCCAGGCTAGGTGCATCTCTGTTATCTGCTGTTTCAACCGATCTACCTCTTCTTTCATGATCTGTATCTCTGATTTCTCTTCCTCGAGACTTTTACCGGAACTGGACATACTTGCTGGAATTGGCCCTTTAGATCTAGTACGGTAATGGTGGCTGGCCAGTATATTCTGTCAAACCAACTGCTAAACTTTTCTGGATTGCAACAAACTTTGTTAGCTTACTGAATTTAACAGGCATGTTATAGCACGTTGGATGCAATGCACCTAACCAAATAACCCTTTCTATATGTACTCATCACATGCGTCATTCCAGCTTTTTTTCTTCTCTTTCTTCTTTTTTTTTTAATTATCCTTGAAAGCTTTATTGTTATTAACCTTCATGTTCTTTTCCTTTATTTCTAGTGGTGGTCGAATCTTATGTGGATTGCCTACGTATCACGTCCCCACGTGAATCAGACCGAGCGTAGTTCTGGTAACAAAATTGTGGCGAAATTCTGGAATTCTTATATCAAAACTCTTACGGTTACAAAACATGTCTTACAACAATCAACAGAATAAGAGAAATGCTGACTCGAGAATAAAATGCCAGCCGATTTGACTCAAAATTTCGAAAATACATTTTTAATCAAAAGTCTAATGCTCTTAAATTCCTAGGGGCCCGCGAGGCATCATTCGGCCTTGCCGCGGGCCTTGGTGTGAGGTCCTTGTGTAGTCCCCTTAACTCTCTCATGATCTGATGAACATAGCCCATAACTGAAGCAAAAAGGGCGGTGCGGGGCATTTGTTCACAAGCTAAGCACTTCATGGTGACATAATGCCCGATTTCTCCAATTTTGTCCTTGATCATGTCCCTTTCTCCGAGTAGCTGTTCTATCTGCTGGTTTTTCACCCCCAATCTTCGAGCATTGTTGGTGATTTGGTCCAGGAGCCTATCCACTTGTTCTTGCAGTCGGGCCATCAAATCGTGGCAACGGTCGAGGTCTGCTCTGGCATCTCGGGCTTGCTTGAAAACCCGCTCCCTGAGGATAACATTTGCTTCCCTTAGACTAGTGATGATCTCGGTGTAATCTTCTTCCACCCGTTGTAGGTGAAGTGCATGTTGATGTGCCTCCTTTCTCCAGCTAGCACGGATCCTCATTGTTTGGGTCTTTGACTCTTCCAATTCTCTTTGGACATCGGCAACTTGGTTTTTCAAACCCTTTATCAATTTTTCGTCTGCTCGACTCCTCAATTGTCTGTCAGCATCCCTTTTCATTTGCTGGATTTGAGCTCTCAAAAAGTCATTTTCTTGTGCCAACTTCTTTTTATCTCCTTCGTCGGCGGCAGCTTGCATATCCTTTTCAAATTGGAGATCTTGGACCCGTTGCTCTATCTTGCCAATCCTTGTTCTGTAAACCTCTTCCTTAGCTAACCGGTCCCATTGTTCTTGTGACGCTTCAGCAAATTCCCCGAGGTGAGGTCTTTTGGTTGGTCTTTCCCCCGACGTTTCTCCTTTGTACCAAGTAAGATATCTGGGTACAACCTCTCCTCTAGCTCGATCCTGCACACAAGTGTTTGCCTCCAGATATTGGCATTTGCTCCAGATCTGGCGGACCCTTGCTTCCGGGAATTGACCATCGGGACCAATTTCAATAACCTGGGTACTCAGGTCTTCTTCTTTGGGTACTATCTGGCACCTCCCAAGCTGTCTCAAACCCCGATGGGGCGCATAAGGTTGAATGCTCTTAAGTCCCATTAAGAGAAAGTGGGACCTAGCCGCTGGCATGTACACGATTCTGTCTATCCGTAACCAACCCAACGTCCATTGTATTTGACTTGCGCTGAGAGCCTGAAAATATGCCCTCCATGCCAATGTTCCTTCAGGTAAGACGGTCCTATCAATCGTTGTATAGAATTCGCTTATGCAAGTTTTCTCAACCAACCCGTATCTTAAGAATTGGGTGCGGCGACACAAGTGCTCGATCATCCACATTTGTAGCAGTAAATTACAGCCTTCGAAAAAATCTCCTCCTGCTTTGCAGGCCGTGAGGGCTCGATATATGTTTGATAGTATCATGGGAGCGAGAGTACTTTCGCTTTGGTCAAGCAAAGTACTGACGACTCCGGCTACCTTTATGTCAATATTCCCGTCTTTTCTCGGGAATACCACAAGCCCTAAGAAGGCTATCATGAAGGCAATTCGTCTGTGCTCCTCCCATTTCTGGCGATTACCCTTGCTGCATAATTTGTTCTCCGGCTTGTCAAAACCTCCCACATGACCGTACCTTTGATAGATGAAGCTTAAAGTACAAAACCCTTGTGCTAGATCTGGGTTACGTACCGTTCTGGCTGTCTTCGGTGAGTCTAAAAACCGGTGTATGGCGACAACCCTGGGAGCGATTAGATATTGATGCCCCAATGGTATATCAGTGTTTCCAATGTATCCGGTCATCTCCTCCATAATTGGGGTGAGCTTGAAGTCCGAGAAGTGAAAGACATTGTGCGCGGAGTCCCAATATGTGACTAATGCTCTTATGATATCCCCTCGAGGCTTTATTTCAAGCAAACCTGTGAGACCTTTCAAATATTTCTTAACTTCATCCTGCCCTTCTTTGCCTAGATCATCCCACCATAGTCGTATTTGTACCGGGATTTTAGTCATGAGTGAAAAGGGTTCTTTTCGAATCGTGCTCATCCTGCACATTTATTTAAAGAAGAAGATCATTTTGGCTGGCAATGATTGGACTATTTTTCAAAATTTTAAGATTTTGGTATTTTTTTTTGAAAAAGGGCAAGTTGGACCCGACGGGGGTTGCCTACGTATCTCACATTCGGTGAGAATCAAACCCGCGTAGTTCGGTCCGTCAAAACAAACTATTTTTCTTTTATTGACCTACAGAGAAAACACATTTGTTAAGAAAACCATTTTGTTGGCGGAGTCAACCTTCCGTCGTCTTTTATTAGCAAACTAAATTATTGATTTGTTGGGTAAAGCACATTTTGTATTTTCGGAAAAATATCTATTTCTCCCTACTGTTTCCTTTTGTTTTTCGTTTTTCTTCAGGTATTTAAAAGCCGGTCAGCATGCGAGTTCGAATAAATGCTTAAAACAAACATGGTATAGCAGGATGGTCTTTTCATTTCAGGTTGCCTGTCCTAGACGGACCCAACCCCCGTGTTGAGTCCCCTAAGTCAAATGCAACGTGATGCAAATAAGCGTTTCCTACTAGGGATCCGGTATGCAGTTATGTTATTCTAAATTCAAAACCTCGGTGCATGATCTAGACTGTGTACCCAAGCGGACAACTCGGGCTGAGGAAGGAGCTCCTTTCCGGGAACCAAAAGGCCAACCGGCTTAGAAACTTTTCGAGCCTCTTTATTATTTCGGGGTACGACACTAACAGAATAAGGAGTCTCAACCAGTGAGCACATCCCCAGGGGTGAGAAGTGAAGGGTTTTCGGCACAGTTTTATATACAGTTCACGCAATATCAAAGTGGTAAACATATAGCAGTTTGTATATACAGTGCAACTAGTATCAAAGCGGTAGACATGTAGCACATTAATTAAACATATAATAAAATCAGATATAGACAAAAACAACAATTTAACTGAGCTCGAATTCTTAAACCCTGAACCGAAGTTCTGGGTTAAATAATCCCCAGCAGAGTCGCCAGAGCTGTCACACCTCCTTTTTCCGCACCCGCGGGAGCGCGGGGAGTTTTTCCAATTAAAGGACAATCGAAACGGGATTAGTCTATTTAATTCAGAGTCGCCACTTGGAAAAATAATGGTGTCCCAAGTCACCGGTTTAATCCCGAACCGAGGAAATTTATGACTCTATAATATAGTCTGCGAAACTAGAAACCTAGATAAGGAATTCTATTAACCCGGGAGAAGGTGTTAGGCACTCCTGGATTCCGTGGTTTTAGCACGGTCGCTCAATTGCAATTTTTGTTTCTATCTGATTTCTTTATATATTTTATTTGTGTGCTCTTATATTCTGCTTTAATTTTTAGAAGAATCGCGGCGTCACGAAAAACACATTTCGAGTCGCAACGCAACCAGTACGCCTGCGACTTTAATGTATTTCAGTTTCGCCGAGAGTAAGATTTGGGTCACATAAATGCACACCCGTATTTAGGAAAGTAATTTTATTTCAAATCGTGCCTAAAGAGTCTATCGTCTGTTTAACTTTGGAAAAGGACCGTGAAATTCACTAAACGGTCCTTCCAAGTCTAAGTTTTCATGACAATTATTCGAGGGCCCCGCAATTGTGTATTTAGTGTAGCGAGGCTCATCTCACTTTTATTAAAGGCTAATCCTAACATAACTATATTTTCTATATATTTCATCTCTAATCATAAAAGAGAGTAAGACCTAGTTACTAATTATTATTTAAGCATTATTACGATTCGGTTAACTCTTATATTGAACTATCTGGACGTTTGACAGTGGTTTGTGCGTGTATTATATCATCATCATCAATCAGATTAAGAGGACTCTTCACTTAATGTGCATCAAACTTGTAAGCTATGAGGCCGTGAGTTACTTAAAGCTAGTCAACCAATATAATACCAATCGTACAGTCATTTACACTAATGTAGTAGTAGAATTATTCAGAACAACCAAAAAGCTGTCAATTATCAATTTATACTAACCTATCATAGTTTAATTCAGATCCAATTTTAATGGAGGATTAACGTGGCTTAACGTAATTTATTAATGACATCTTACCAATTATAATATTGACCCAATTGTTGATGATGCTGAAACTTTATCTTTTAACGCAAAACAGTCTTCCGAATACAAGTTATATCCATTTATAGGCTCGCATGACAAATAGAAAAATTCTTTTATTGTTCAACTACGAATCAAATGAAGATAATATTATTACTTCTAATTGTTCAAAGAGTTCTATAGTCTAACTATCCATTACAAAGTCAACAACAGATTCTAACAACTTCAAGCTATTCCTATTCGATTATTAAATTTCCAATTCAACCACAGTTCAATCAATATTCTAAACTATCAAATACCATTTCCAAGCTATTTCAAATTTACAATTCATAGTTTAAATTATACAAATCATAACAAAGTTGTACAGACGATCGAAATGCATTACATAAATTTCCAGATTTACATCTAAGCTTGTAATTCAGTACAAGCGAAGTCAATGTAACTTCCAGGAGCAGACAAACATGATATCATCTTTAAGCTTTGAAATTACATCAAATCATAGATTTGAAATGTGTACCTGGAAAATTTGAAAACAATGAAGAGAGGACAGAATCAGCAGTAGCAATGAACAACAACAACATCAATGCAATCGTGCACCAACAACAAAATCCAAATGCAGTTCAAACAGTCGACAACCCAGGGCCAATTGTAGCAGAACCAAACAGTCACACCAATACCAACAAATAAGGACTTCAAACAAGGTATGCAATGATTTTTTCACTTGTAACACCCCAGCAGTGATAACCAAACTCAAATACACACTTGAACTTGAAATTGAACGAGAGTTCAATGGAACAGTATGTTCAACTCTATACTCCCAGGTGTTGAATCTATTTTTTCAACTTCTAAGGGCTGAATCTCAACTGAATGTCTCAGCTCCCTATTTCTCAAACGAACCCCTGTTCTGTTCTCTATCTTTTCTTCTTCAGTGTATCTGTTTGTATATCCACTGTTTTGTTTGTGTATATCTCTATATATGTCTTTCAGAATCTCTCCCTGAGTCTATATCTCTCCCTCTATATATATAGTTAAACCAATCCCAGAAGCCAATAGCCCTCCACAAAACAAATACCTCTGCCCATCCCTTATTTCTGCTGAACCCTGATATTCCCTGGGCAGACCTGCCACTGTTTTGTCACTACCATCTGTCTAAGCATGGGGTTTACCTATTAAAATATTGCCTGCAACAGCCATGCCCTGCTGCAGGTTCCACTAATCCTTTCTTATGGGCAGGCTTATTAAATAACTGACCTTAATTAACTCCTACCAACTGTATCCAATTAACTCCTAATCCAGAATCAAACAAACAACAGGCCCTAGACTTATGAATTGCATACGGGCAGACCAGAGAATGAACAAACATACAAACAAGTTAATTTGACGACGTTAAATAAACTAGACATATGAAGCTATTGGCATTGAACTAAAACAGATAGAGATGGGAATCGACCGAATAAAAGGTCTATTGGGGATGAAGAAAAACAGAAAAATGAAAGAAAAACAAAAGGATAAAAATTCACACGACTAACAAACGAAATAAGAAGAAAGAATAGGAGAAATACCATGTAAGAAGAAAATCCGCACTTGAACGGACCCCGGACCCGTCTTGGATTCAATTCGAACTTGGACTTTTTTTTTTTTGAGGCCAATGGACCTTAATTGAGATGTCTTCAACAATGAAAACATCCCAATTAAGGTCTATTAGACCTCAATTAAGAAGAATGCAAAATCTAGGGTTCATGGCCGAGATTTGGGGCTTAAACGGTTCGGGCTTGATTCGAACTAAAACAAGGGTGTTTATGGTGCGAGGGAGGTGTGAGGAGTGGTTGGTGTGAATTTGAGGTGGTTTGGGATAAATGTCAAATTTCGGCGACCTTCGAACGAATATTCGAGACGTTCGAGCTATATTCGAGACTAACAACTAACGGATCCGTGTAGAGGGGGCTTAGGAGAATCTACGGTGTTAATTTGGGGTGGTTTGGCCTACCGGAACCGCCGTGAGGCGATTTCCGGCAGGCGGCGCACGGTGGTGGACGGCGGAGCGAGGTCTGGTCTCTGAAGACCTCTGGGAGATGAAGAGCGGGGGGGGGGGGGGGGGGTTTTCTAGGGTGAGGGATGAGGGATTTGGCATATTAAAATGAATGGATTAATCCTAGCCGTTCGATCTGATGAGATCAACGACTGGGATCAATTCATTAATGGAAACGACGTCGCTTCGGTTAGTTTAGGACCGAACCGGTCTTTGGAGTGAAACGAGTCGGGTATAATGGAGTGATTGAGGCCGTTGGATCAATTGAAATGGACGGATCCGATTAAAGGCGAACCGGACTAGGTTTGGGGTAACTCGATTGGGCCTGGTTCTGGACTAGGTTTTGGCCCAAATTTAGTTTCCTTATCTATTTATTTCCTAAAACTAGACTTTATATATATATATATATATATATAGTCAGATTAACTTGTAACACATAATTAATTTTTACTAACAATTAACATAATTAAATACCAAATCCTACAATTGTACATTAAATGACAAGAAAATGCGAAAAATACCCCACTTTTTTATGATTTTTTTCATTTTCGTACAAATAAACTTAACTATTTCCAAGTGCGGAACTAATCCTAAAAATATAAATGCAACATATTTTGTATATATATTTTTTATTAATTTAAACAAATAGACATGGGCACACAAATGCAAACAAACACAAAAACTCTTTTATTTTGACATTTTGGGAGTAATTCTCGTATAGGGCAAAAATCACGTGATCACAGTCATAATAAAGGAGGCAAGTGATCTAGAAGATCACATGACATAACACTTCATAATATCTCATGAGAGATTCAGGTACCTGAATATATGAATGAAGAGATCTCTATGTTATGTCATTAGGAAAATACATTGAAACTGATATAAAATCTTTGTCGATGTCAACCTTCAAAAATCTAGTGCACAAGATTGCGATATGAAGGTTCAAGGATGTGAATTGATGCTCTCATCGAGGGGAGTTAATGCACGTTGCGCTCTTTTTCCCTTACAAGGTTTTGTCCTACTGGGTTTTTCTTGCAAGGTTTTTAACGCGGCAACCAATAAGCGCATTTCTAAACATGTGTACTCTTTTTCCTTTTCTAGATTTTTTTCCCATTGGGTTTTATTTTAGTTAAGGTTTTAATGAGGCACATTACTTATTGAGTAGACATTCAAGGGGGAGTGTTAAGAATAAAATTCTATTTGGAGGGAATGTCTATCTTGTGGAGAGTTTTACTTTGTGACTAAGTCATTTTTCTCCTATAAATAGAGCGGCCTTACCCCATTGTAAATCATCCCAAAATATCAATAAGAATTCCTCTCTCTTTCTTTCTCTGCAATATTGTTCTTCTTCTTTTATTATTTCATAGCACTTATGATATTTTAATCTATTATATTGACTATTAGACCACACTAAAGGTATAGACACATAACACATTACTATCATGGTTCTACTGTGCTTATGATGATCTTTTAGCAATCTCTGCACATTGGTTGTCTTTACACGGTATTATACACAACGATTCCAGATTGTTGTGTTTTTTCCTCGCATAGCTAGCTAATTTGATTAAATTATTCGTTTTGGAAATTTTAAATTGATTAATTGATCATACCTAATTTTAGTCATAAAAAGAATAAGTGTTCGCTTCAAATATAATCCAGTCAAAAAGTTCGGAATCAAGTACTACAGAGAGCTAAGACTTAGCTATATCTATTTAATGTCGCTAAGAAGATAAGTCTGAACAATTTTCTAAATTATGGAGATTATAATAGTTATTTCTAACTAATTAACTAACACTATTATTATTTGAGCAAAAAAAGTATGAGACCTTTTTTCGTTAAGCTAATTAAATAAGAAGATGGAGGATAAATCATAGTTAAGGATAATTAATTCTAGATATGAGATGAATAATATGAATAGAAAAACATAGCTGAGTATAAATGCTGGCAGTGATTATGACCAGATTTAATAGATGCATTAAGTAACATTAAGTGGCAATAATGTATAACGTAATAAAATTATCAACTACATGTCGAATTTCTCTGACTTGATTTTGACCCATACAATTTTAAAGTAATAAAATTATCAACTACCAAGAATGAAATTTGAGACAAAACTAAGGAAGTCTAGAGTTGATTTTCCCAATATTGGAATCCTTCCCGCTATGATCTAATAATTTGCCTATATATTCTCTACTGATTGTGGGCACTTTAGATGCCGTAATTCTCTTTCGAAAAACTACAACAAGTTACAAGACATTTTCTTTCGAACTACACTAGTTGATTTTATCTAACAGCTCATTAGGACTACGCCAAGGCTTTTTTATTTCTAATCTACCTTTAAATCCGTTGTATTGATTTCTCACATACGTTAGAAGTGATGTTGTTCAACAACTACCTAAGTATATATCCTTTCTCAAGCAACACATAATAAATAGGTACAGTCAATCAATGACCATTCAATGAACAACAATAAATACGTATTTAAACAAGTGAAGAAATTCAAAGGTTCAATTATAAAAAAAATAAAAGAATTTATCCTACAAAAGGTTCCCTCAAACCCTAGATAACAAATTAGCTACTCATAATCGTATGTAAAACTATAATACTAAAATTCATAAGCAACAATGAAAAAATAGAAAGAGGAAGGAAAAACTCGTAGAAGAACTACTCGCCTTGCTCCTATTGTATCTCTGCCTCCTTAGGTCGAATCTGTGTCAAAAGTATGTCCAACCCCTTAAACTACCATTTTTTCATGTATGTATGCCAAGTAGGATCGGGCCCAAGCAATTATATCTTTTTCAACACGAAAAAGGATAAATTTTCAGGTACGGATGCTCGTGGTCGCGGTCTGGGCACGGTATTTTCCTAGTGCACTGCCTCAGTCCGTATCTAGGTCCGCAGTTGCGGTTTCGGCCGCATTTTTTACCCTGTTGCATTTATAATTTGGAAAAATGTAAAACATAAAAGTTATAACGCTTTGAGTTAGCTTTTCAACCATATATTATATTTTCTGAATTGGGTTCTGAGAGAAAAGTTATGTGCATTTTACTAGATAGTAAGCAATATGCTTACTCGATTCTTTGTTTCGTTGCTCTATCACCCGTTGATCTCGGAATATGATCCCGACTTAATTCCTTGGGTTTTTACTCACAATTCAAAGCTCCAGATCTCTTAAATTTATTCGCGCACACTCAATTCCGAGGGGTCTTTCTTGCTCCAAAGTAGCTCCAATCACAACTTCAAGGTATCACATAGGCTTCTCGTCCTGTAATGTATAAAATTTACAATTAGAACCTATTTTTTATTATTCAATCATATTATAACATTGGATATAATTAAGCGGAATCATAAATAATCACCAAATTGCCTAGATCTAGTCCATTATCACTCGCAATGGAGGCCAAGGCCAGCGCGTTAGCGCTAAAAGCAGTACGTTTTGTTTCAATTTGCTGCTTCTGTTGTTTTTTGCCTTTAACGTTTTTGTTTGTTTGCCTTCCCAAAATTCTTGCCTTTGTTTGTTTTGTCTTATTTTAAAATTTGTCGTCATTCATTTTTTCATTGTCTCATTATAATATTTCCCATCATCAAATAATCACGAGGCACTTTATAGTGTATAAAATATACAAAAAATCTTTATTTTACTCTCAATTTCGTTTAAACGTATCTATACATAAAATAGACTTAATTAAACAAAAATATAGTACTTCATTCCGTTCACAATAAATGTTTAATTTGCTCTTTTATTGTGATTCAAGATAAATGTTCAGTTATGTAATCAAGAAAAAATTCAATTTATTTTTACAAAATAACCTCTATGTACATATCCATAAAAAGTTTTCTTACTCCTCACATTAAATGTTTAATTAGGGATAGTTTAGTCATATTAGATATTTTTGTATAGAATTTAATATTTTTTTAGTGGGCGTTCTAAAAATAAATTAAACACTGAAAAAAGTATAATTTAACATTGAAGCACCTAAATATAAGGTAGTAACATATTAAAAATATGTTATTATAGCCAAACATCAAAATACCAGTGACAACCGCGATATCAGGTCCCGATTTTCACCTCATATAGCGTCATGCTTTAACAGACACACATAAATATTATGTTTGATGATTAAAGGTTGTAATTCTGTGTTTTCTATATTATATGCAAGTTCGCACCTACGTATTTTCGTTGTTCGAACCTATACTCCATCAGAACGTTTATCCTTTAAACTTTTCTCTTGCAAAAGAAAAAAGGAAATTCCATTGCATACAAAGAGGAATGGAAATATAGTGAGAAATTGACTCAAACATAATATGTAGCTTTACATATTATGGATTCTCATAATCTTGTTTACAAATGCACATTCGTACCTATTGTTGTAACCTCAATATAGAAAATTTTAATTATGTTTGGGCATTGTTTGGTCAATAATGTTTACGGACATTCATGGACCCAAGACAATTGTAAAAATTAAAGGGTCAATCATAACAGGTCGTAGCATGTGAGAAAATTAACAAAGGAAAGCGATAATGGAGACATATATAGAGATAACAGGGGATATTTAGTGATCTTTATTCATGATGATGGGTTGATCTGCCTCTCCATGAAGAGGTTCAGGTCCTTACAATCATGTGTTCATTGATCTACTGTTACCCTGTATTGTAGGTGGCGATTCTCACTCTGCATTGTACTCTAAATTTCTTAGAGCCCCCATGGGGAGAGAGTGGAACCCGTTTTCTGATAATTGTTTCGGTATTTATAGGTCTTAATTGAGATAGTTGACTTTCCTTGGGGATCGAGTCCGCGTTGTGAAAACGTTGTGGGCGTACCCACGGGGCGTCGTCCCCGCGAAGAGAGCTTTAGGCAGCTATGGGCGGCAGCTTGTGGTTGAGGACGACCTTATCGCTTACGGCGTCCACGCCAGATGGGGGCAGCCTCGATGTTTTGTTGCCTTTGTTTGGGCCAAGGGAGACGATCGACATGTTGTTTATAGGTTGATCTTTAAGAGGTCGAGTTATAGCTCATACAGATAGTCCCTCCGCTTATCGCGGTTACGTCGAGGCGGACCGGGATGAGCGGATATGACAGCTTGGCGTCGTTTCCTTTCGGTTGAGGGTACGACGACCTCCTGGAGCGCCTTGTCGTTGGACGGGGACTTTCTGAAAGCGCCCCCTCCTTATGGGGGCTCGGCCGATTTGGCGCCATGGGGAATATTCATAATGACGGCTCATGTTCAGGCGCGCACCCCTCCGATTTCGATCGTGGGAGCGACGGTTTCGATGAAAGTTGAACCGTTTCTGACGGTTGAGGTTCGCATTAAATGGTGCCTGTCAGTTTCCCGAGGTTTCGATTCGATTTTTCTTTATAAGGAGGCCTAATATGTGAGTCATTTCTCTGTTCTTAGCTCTGTTGATCGTTTTTCTCTCTAGTAAGCTCTCAAGAAACCTTGCTTTTTTGCGGCAAGGTTGCTTTCCGTTCTTATTCTCACTTCCCAGTTCTTCTTCCAATCCTACCGGTGACCCAAGAAAAATGGCTGGTGTCCCTTCCCGTGATGGTCTTGCAGCGGTGCTACCCTCAGAGTCCCCGGTGATCGAGGGGTTGTCCCCCGTGCTCCCGGCGGTTGACCGGGATGATGTCGAAAGGATGCCCTCAGTTGACGATATTCTCCCGGGGGCGGGGAGCTTGGCGGTGGATTTCACCATGGATGGTGGTGCTGAGTCTGTTGACGAGGCCCCGCTAGTGGGGGAGGTGAGCATGGCCCAGCTGCGTGCGCAGGGACTCATTCCCCCTCATGCCGACATTATATTAGCCCGGCCCGGGGATAGGGTGCACACCGACCGTCCGGGGTTCTGCGTGTTCTATTCTTTCCCGCTCAGGCTGGGATTCAGGATGCCCCTCCCCAATTTACTGGTCGACTTCTGCCGATACTACGACGTCTGTCCGGGGCAGCTTACCCCGTCTGTATATAAGCTTATGGCCATGATGCTCAAGCTCTCGGAGTTGGCCCGTAAATTGGTTACTCTCAAGCACGTTCTTGCTCTTTTCGCTTCTCAGCGGACTCGGGGAAGCGTGATTCGGGTGGTCTTGCGGGGGGTGGCAAGGATTAGTAACGGCCTTGTTCGATGAGGTGGAGCCTCGCTAATATGAACAGTTTTTCTACGTCCGGACTAGTCAGTTGGTGGCGTCTTCTTCGGGTTTTCCGGAGGCCTGGAACCATAGCCGTGAGTCTTCCTGTTGTCCCCCCCGCCTTTTTTTGTATGTTGTTCCTAATTTTCGACTGACGGCCATTTTTTCTTTGGCTGTTTCCGTAGCTGACAGGTCGCCCCCGCCCCTATTTACCGGCCTGCGCGGGTGGTTAGAAGTTGTTCTTCCATATGCCGAAGGAATTCGCTCGTGGGCGTCCTTCTCAAGGAGATACGGCAACAGTCTGGTCGTAGGTGAGTTATTTCTTTGCCAATAGGGCGCACCCATCCTTTGGTCGTAGCCATACTTCAGTGCTGACTTATCCTTTATTTTTGCAGGGCGGGTAAACCGCGACAGGGCCCCTCTTCCTATATTTCGGCGACATGGGGCGATCGCCAGGTTCTTTACTCCTGCGGCCGCTCGAGCTCCCAGGGCCGTATCTGTTGATTTCGTAACCGCCCCTTTGGCTGCTCGCCCAAGGCTTGAGGGTGGGAGCTTGTCGGGGGTTGTGCGCTCCCGAGAGCCGTCGCCTTCTCGGGATGAAGAGGAGAGGCCCCTGATCAGACGGCGAACCCTTCTGCCCCTTGCTACTCCGGTGGTGCAGCCGGCAGCCGAGGAGGAGGTAGCCGTGATTCCTCTGCCGCCTTATGAGGCGAGGGGGATTGTGGAGTTAGTGCGGACCCCAATGGGCGTGCCGGATGAGTTGGGGGCTCAGGAGGAGGGGGAAGGAAGTGCCGCCCCCACTGCCCAGTCGGCCACTCATAGGTTCGAGGCGGGCGAGCCTTCGAGGGTGGTTGTAGACCTTGGGGACTCTAGCACCCCATCGACAGGGGCGGCGGCGACAGGAGGGGGATCTCCATCCGGATCTGACCTGGATTCTGATGACGTTCGCATGTTCCGAGGATGGAATTACGCGAGCGACCGTACATCTAGACGGGAGGCGCTCGGCCGTATTAAGGCCCTGGAAGATCGTCTGCGTCAGGCGAATGATGATCTTGAGGCCGCGAGGAGGGCGTCATTGGAGAGCGAGCTCCAATGTTTGGCTAAGGTGACGGCGGTTACCTCGGAGTGGAGCGGGAAGGTGGCCGCCGCGGAGGGGGAGTCGGGCGATTTGAGGCGTAGGCTGGTCGAGACCACTGCCAGAGTGACTGTACTTGAAGGAATTATCTAGGCCCATGACTCTCAGTTATTGGCGATAAGGACCGCTTCCGCCTCCAGGAAGAGCAGCCTCGAGAAGCGGATTTGGGCATTGGAAGGTAATGCTCAGGAGGTCGCGGGACAAATAGCGCTTCTTGAGCAGGAGAACCGGCGTGTTCAGGAGCAATCCGCGAGTTTGGACAGCTCTCGTGAAGCTTGGGTCTTTGCCAAAGCACAACGAGACATATACAAGCACTTGTTTGAATCCGGCCTGATCACCGAAGGGGCCTTTAAGCAGGTGCGTCAGAAAGCCCGGGAAGCTCGTGAGGAATGCAGTTTTGACGCCACCACGCCCGATGATGATGATATCCTTGGAGGGATCGGGGCCGGAGCCAATAACGTTGAAGGTGCAGCAGGGGCTGGTGGAAGCGGAGTCAGGGCCGGGGCGGATGATGATGATGCCCGTGCAGGAGGAGATGAGGACGAAGCGGCGGTGGCCGGCGATGATGGGATCGGGGCGGACGGCGTTGCCGGCAACCCCCAGTTGATTGATGACTAGTCGAATTTTTTTTGTTGCCGTGTGTGTCCATTTTTTTTTGTTTTATTATTTGTTGCCAGTGTTGGATGATAGTAGTTTTTTTAGGGCGGACGGGCGTTGCTCGTGTCCGCCTATTTTAAATTGGAATGAGGGAGGATTCCTCCCTCGTTTGTTGTTTTTTTTATCTTTCCGCTCATTCTTTGCTTGCTGTGCTGGCGTGATCACTGGTTGTCGCAGGTTGAGGGCTTTCGGCCCGAGTGTCACTTCGACCGTCGTTGATTTTTTACTGGCGAAGGATTTCAGCCTGAATTCCAGTTCAGTCGTGATTGAATTTTGACTGGCTTTGGCGCCGAGGGCTCGTAGCCAGAACCTTAACTTCAACTGTTATTGAACTCATGTTGGCGAAGGCTCGTGGCGTGAGTCCCAGTTCAATCGTAATTGAACTTTAATTGATTTTAACGTCGAGGGCTCGTAGCCCGATTTTTACTTCAAACTGTTGTTGAATTCATTTTGGCGAAGGCACACGGCATGAGTCCCAGTTCAATCGTGATTGAACTTCAATTTTGGCGTCGAGGGCTCGAAGCCCAAATTTTAACTTCAACTATTGTTGAATTCATATTGGCGAAGGCACACGGCCTGAGTCCCAGTTCAATCGTAATTGAACTTCGGTTTTGGCGTCGAGGGCTCGTAGCCCGAATTTTAACTTCAACTATCGTTGAACTCTTATCGGCGAAGGCACACGGCCTGAGTCCCAGTTCAATCGTAATTGAACTTCAGTTTTGGCGTCGAGGGCTCGTAGCCCGAATTTTAACTTCAAATATTATTGAATTCATATTGGCGAAAGCTCACGGCCTGAGTCCCAGTTCAATCGTAATTGAACTTCAATTTTTGGTGTCGAGGGCTCGTAGTCCGAATTTTAACTTCAACTATCGTTGAATTCTTATTGGCGAAGGCACACGGCCTGAGTCCCAGTTCAATCGTAATTGAACTTCAGTTTTTGGTGTCGAGGACTCGAAGCCCGAATTTTAACTTCAACTATTGTTGAATTCATATTGGCGAAGGCACACACCTGAGTCCCAGTTCAATCATAATTGAACTTTAGTTTTGGCGTCGAGGGCTCGTAGCCCGAATTTTAACTTCAACTATTTTTGAATTCATATTGGCGACGGCACACGGCCTGAGTCCCAGTTCAATCGTAATTGAACTTTAGTTTTGGCGTCGAGGGCTTGTAGCCCGAATTTTAACTTCAACTATCGTTGGATTCTTAGGCGAAGGCACACGGCCTGAGTCCCAGTTCAATCGTAATTGAACTTCAGATTTTGGTGTCGAGGGCTCGTAGCCCGAATTTTAACTTCAACTATTGTTGAATTCATATTGGCGAAGGCTCGTGGCCTGAGTCCCAGCTCAATCGTAATTGAACTTCGATTTTAGCGTCGAGGGCTCGTAGCCCGAATTTTAACTTCAACTATTATTGAATTCATATTGGCGAAGGCTCGTGGCCTGAGTCCCAGTTCAATCGTAATTGAACTTCGATTTTGGCGTCGAGGGCTCGTAGCTCGAATTTTAACTTCAACTATTGTTGAATTCATATTGGCGAAGGCACACGGCCTGAGTCCCATTTCAATCGTAATTGAACTTCAGGTTTTGGCGTCGAGGGCTCGTTGCCAGAATTTTAACTTCAACTATTATTGAATTCATATTGGCGAAGGCACACGGCATGAGTCCCAGTTCAATCGTAATTGAACTTCAGTTTTGGCGTCGAGGGCTCGTAGCCCGAATTTTAACTTCAACTATTGTTGAATTCATATTGGCTAAGGCACACGGCCTGAGTCCCAGTTCAATCGTAATTGAACTTCGATTTTGGCGTCGAGGGCTCGTAGCTCGAATTTTAACTTCAACTATTGTTGAATTCATATTGGCGAAGGCACACGGCCTGAGTCCCAGTTCAATCGTAATTGAACTTCAGTTTTGGCATTGAGGGCTCGTAGCCCGAATTTTAACTTCAACTATCGTTGAACTCTTATTGGCGAAGGCACACGGCCTGAGTCCCAGTTCAATCGTAATTGAACTTCAGTTTTGGCGTCGAGGGCTCGTAGCCCAAATTTTAACTTCAAATATTGTTGAATTCATATTGGCGAAAGCTCACGGCCTGAGTCCCAGTTCAATTGTAATTGAACTTCAATTTTTGGTGTCGAGGGCTCGTAGCCCGAATTTTAACTTCAACTATCGTTGAATTCTTATTGGTGAAGGCACACGGCCTGAGTCCCAGTTCAATCGTAATTGAACTTCAGTTTTTGGTGTCGAGGGCTCGAAGCCCAAATTTTAACTTCAACTATTGTTGAATTTATGTTGGCGAGGGCTCGTGGCCCGAGTCCCAGTTCAATCGTAATTGAACTTCGATTTTGGCGTCGAGGGCTCGTAGCCCGAATTTTAACTTCAACTATTGTTGAATTCATATTGGCGAAGGCACACGGCTTGAGTCCCAGTTCAATCGTAATTGAACTTCACTTTTGGCGTCGAGGGCTCGTAGCCCGAGTTTTAACTTCAACTATTGTTGAATTCATATTGGCGAAGGCACACAGCCTGAGTCCCAGTTTAATCGTAATTGAACTTCAGTTTTGGCGTCGAGGGCTTGTAGACTTCAACTATTGTTGAGTTCATATTGGCGAAGGCTCACGGCCTGAGTCCCAATTCAATCATAATTGAATTTCAATTTTTAGTGTCGAGGGCTCGTAGCCTGAATTTTAACTTAAACTATTGTTGAATTTTTATTGGCGAAGGCACACGGCCTGAGTCCCAGTTCAATCGTAATTGAACTTCAGTTTTTGGTGTCGAGGGCTCGTAGCCCGAATTTTAACTTCAACTATTGTTGAATTCATATTGGCGAAGGCTCACGGCCTGAGCCCTAGTTCAATCGTAATTGAACTTCAAATTTTGGTGTCGATGGCTCGTAGCCCAAATTTTAACTTCAATTATTGTTGAATTCATATTGGCGAAGGCACACGGCCTGAGTCCCAGTTCAATCATAATTGAACTTCAGTTTTGGCGTCGAGGGCTCATAGCCCGAGTACGGATGAGATAAATCAGGCTTGCCCTGATCGTTGTTTTCCCTTCGTTTCTTACTTTTGTAACAGCTACGTGACCTTGCTATGAAATCCCCACAGATGGCGCCAAATTGTTTGGTCAATAATGTTTATGGACTTTCATGGACCCAAGACAATTGTAAAAATTAAAGGGCCAATCATAGCAGGTCGTAGCATGTGCGAAAATTAACAAAGGAAAGCGATAATGGAGACATATGTAGAGAGAACAGTGGATATTTAGTGATCTTTATTCATGATGATGGGTTGATCTGCCTCTCCATGAAGAGGTTCAGGTCCTTACAATCTTGTGTTCATTGATCTACTGTTACCCTGTATTGTAGGTGGCGATTCTCACTCTGCATTGTACTCTAAATTTCTTAGAGCCCCCATGGGGAGAGAGTGGAACCCATTTTCTGATAATTGTTTCGGTATTTATAGGTTTTAATTGAGATAGTTGACTTTCCTTGGGGATCGAGTCCGTGTCGTGAAAACATTGTGGGCTTACCCACAGGGCGTCGTCCCCGCGAAGAGAGTTTTAGGCAGCTACGGGCGGCCGCTTATGGTTGAGGACGGCCTTATCGCTTACGGCGTCCACACCAGATGGGGGTAGCCTCGATGTTTTGTTGCCTTTGTTTGGGCCAAGGGAGACGATCGACATATTGTTTATAGATTTATCTTTAAGATGTCGAGTTATAGCTCATACAGGCATGAAATGCAACATGGTATTCGTTTGGCTAGTTTAAGTATATCTTGAGAAAACATTCTAAAAAGAAGTCGCTTTACTAGCAGCACAAAAAATTCTTTGCAATAATTATTCAAATTGCTCAAAATTGTTTTCGAAAGAACAGTCAAACAATTAATCAAGGGAATAAGTTGCGACCAAACACACATGTACGTATATACGATTGTCAAGTAATAAAGTGACTAGAAGTCTGAAGTCGAACCCATGAGGATTTGTAAAATATTAACTAAATTAGACTATTCGAATTATCTAAACAAGAAAGTCTTACAAGTGTTTGACTCTAAACTAATTAAAATAAAGGAAACCAAAATTGTAAACTCTGAACAAAAGAAAGTCCTAAAAGTTCTTAAAACCCGGTGTCGGGGTTCAACAACTTGCTCTACGTGATCTTATGTGCACTCTAGATTTTCACTTTCAAATTCAATTCTAGATTCATAAATAATATTCATTTGGTGATTAAGCAATCAAATAATTAAGTGCATGATTAAGTAAACCAATACAATAAAGAAAGAAATCAAAATCAATATCAAAATAACAATAATCATGAAAGAACCACAATCATAGAATATGAAGTTTAGATCCACATTAACAGAATAGCCAAATAATAAATCTTCAAAAAAAAAATTACTAAGTTTGACAGAAGAAAGATGAAACCCGATGAAATCCGACCTTCATTGCTGTTACTTGGTCTCCAAAGTTATTTTTTTATTCTTAGACACGTTTAGGGAGTATCTATAACTAGCGTCGAAATCTCCAAATCCAAATTTTATAAGGAAATAATTTTCTGTGGTATAGGGAACCAAGCCTTTTCCCTTGCTAGGCCTGGTCTAAGGCGAGATGGACCTCGCATCTGGTCTCCCCTCGCCTGGTCTAAGGCCAGGTTCGGACCTTGCCTCACTAGGTCTAAAGCTAGGTTTGGATTTGGCAAGGCCTAGTCTAAGGCCATGCCTCTTCTGTGCCTTGCGCCAATCTAACTTTCATGCTTGTTTCTTGTATTTTCAATATTTCGTAGTGCGAACTTTTTTTCCACTTTATATTCATATGATCGTATAAAAATAACTCAATTAAGCTTAAATATAACATAATTTATCATTCACTTAAAAAATATAAAATTATAGCCACAAATAATTAAACTACTCCACCAACTATCAGTAATTCAGAACAGTTAAATCGAAGTGGAAGTAAATATAGTTGAAGTCCGAAAAGTTAGATGGCTCCCATAATGGCATTACGGTAATTAAGAGAAACACGAGGACCTGATTACAGCAATATCAAATTTTTGATGGATTAGCTTTCTATTAGGAATCCAAATGCTTATTGCGTTTGGTTGACAAAATATTGAACCAGACAACGGCAACAAAGATTGAGTCAACATATAAAGTATTTGGATATGAGATTTTAGTTATTAAATTTTAAATTAATAATTTATTTTTTTATAAATTTCTTCAAATAAAATAAAAAATATAAATTAAAGCCACTGAATTTTATTAAACCTGTATGCTATAGCACCGCGAGCACCACCTCTAGTTTGACATGCTCCTTCCATTTTCCTCGTCCACCCACCAAGAAGATGCATAACTCACTCACTGGTGGGACCCAAACTCGCAGGTCTTATCCAATATCTTTCACCCACGTCAACATATCTCATCCATGGGTTCACACGTGGTTCGCACGTGAAATGGTGCATATATAGTGGTGCGAGGGTAATGTAGTTCAGACACGCCACCATGAAGAGAGTAAGTAGGGTTCAAGGACGGGGAAGTGTGGGCCAAATTAATCCATAAAACATCGTTATCCACAGCAGCTTCTGAAAAGATGGCGTGAGGGATTTGAGGTTGGATATTGGACTTCGTCCTTATCCAGAAACAACCCCTTTAGTTGGGACCCACTTTTCTTTTAGTCCAACAGTATATATGGAATGTTCCAAACGTATCTTTCAAGTAATGTCTTCATTTTTATCTTATTTGTTTTGGTTATTATAAATTTCTCAAAAAAAATAAAAAAAGTCCCTTTTGTGCGTTTTTTTTTCTTTTGCAGGATGTAGAAATTTTCAATCTCCTTTATATTTGACTGTACACGAGATAATAATAGTTTTGATCTAACTTATAAGTATGACATAAGTGATGGTGTAATAATTATCAGAAATCAAAAAGTACTTTAAAAGTCGGTTCTATAAAGCGGTTCAAATATATGCGGGATCTAAAGTCAAAGTTTTATATGAAGCCTAACTTTTTAAATAAAAGTTTTATGAATATTTTTATTTAAAATTTATTTTTCTAAATTTTTGAAATAAAAAGTTGTTATAATCCTTTTTATAATTGATTGATAATATAACCAACTAATTTAATTTTTCTTGAGATATTATTAATTTTAGATAAGATTTTACAAAGCAATAAAATTATAGAATTATATTAAGCTTAAATTTCTTGGAGAAAGAAGGGAGTAAGAATATTAAAGCGAAATATGATGGGTTTCTCAAATATGAAGATATCGGGAAAAGAAAAATTGACTTGGACAAATTAAAAAAAGAAGAGTTACATTTTTACTCGTTATCTGGTAAAGGAGTAAGAAGTGAAAAACTAAAATTTTGGGAAAACTATTTATCTAACCATATTTAAATAAGTCAAATTATTATTTTATTTATGCATCTGAAGAACTTTCTTTCCTTTTATATGAAAATACAACTTTTATATTAAAAGAACTAACTATTATTTTTTAAATATTTTTAATTTTACTATATTAAAAAAAAAAGTAAGACCCCAAATTAAAACTACTCAACCCATTAGAGCCATCCCTGCTATAAAAAGGGATATCATATCAAAGTTTTAAGCTTTAAATTGTTAAGAAATTGAAACTTATGATAAGTAATGCCAGAATTGTATTTAAATTTGTCTTTTACACGAGAAAAATGTGAATTTATCCTTGATACAGCTCAACAAAATGATAAGAGAATCGAGAAAGAGAGAGGAAATCCTAAAGGGTAAAATGGGATAGAATTACCCTTGAACAGATTTTCCAGCTCAATTTGAAATTGAGTATGCGTTAGAGAGAAGAGAGAATGGATTTATTTCAACTTCCAAAAATAGAATATCCCTTTCAGTACAACAATCAGCTCATTTATAATCAAATGAGTTTTGGCGGGAAAATTAGTTACTAACTAATTTCTGGAAAATAACTACTTCCAACTAACTTTGCAACTAACTCCAACTAACTGCATTTCCTAACTTCACAGATCACTAATCCTAAACTAATATGATCGTAAAAATACTCTCCCTTTCGAAATCCTTGACCTCAAGGATTAAAATGAGGAAATTTGAGCTTGAAAGAGTGTAGATCTTCCCAAGTATTATCTTCCTGTGGTGCATTTAGCCATTTGACCAGTACTTGAGTGATGGCTCGTCCTTGTTTCTTGGCTAGCCTCCTATCCACAATAGCTTCAGGTTCCAAAAGCACATGACCTGCCTCTGAGTGAACTTCAGGAAAAACAGTAGAAGCATTGTTGTTGCCCAGCTTCTTTTTCAGTAAGGACACATGGAAAGTGGGGTGAATTTTTGAATGAGGAGGCAGATCCAATGTATACGCCACATGTCCAACCTTAGCTAATATTTTGAAAGGACCAAAGAATTTTGCTAAAAGCTTTTGAAAGGCATGGTCTTTGAGGGACAGTTGTCTGTAAGGCTGGAGCTTAATGAAGACCCAATCACCTACCTCATATGATCTATCCGACCTATGCTTATCAGCTTGTGTCTTCATCCTGTGTTGGGCTTTCTCCAGGTGATGTTCAAGAGCACGTAAAGTGGTTTCTCTAGCCTGCAAGCTTCGATCAACCAGATCTAACTGAGAGTCAAAAGGCATATAGGGAAGAAGAGGAGGTGGCTTCTGTCCATACACAACTTCATATGGTGTAGTGTTTGTGGCTGAGTGAAAAGTGGTATTGTACCACCATTCTGCAAGAGGAAGCAAAAAGGGCCATTCCTTTGGTTTTTCAAAAGTCATACACCTGAGATAACACTCCAAGCATCTATTAACAACCTCAGTTTGTCCATCCGTTTGAGGATGATAAGCAGAGGAAGTTAACAAGGAAACTTTCTGCAATTTAAACAGTTCTTGCCAGAAATGACTGATAAAAATCTTGTCTCTATCAGAGATGATAGTTTTAGGCATACCATGTAGCTTAAAAACATCATCCATAAACACCTGAGCTACATCAAAAGCTGTAAAAAGGTGTTTCAATGCCATAAAATGAGCAGCTTTACTCAATCTGTCTACAACTACCAAAATTACTTCCTTCCCTGCAGCTCTTGGTAATCCTTCTATAAAATCCATTGAAATGTCTTGCCAAACCTTTTCAGGTATTGGGAAATGGTTGAAGAAGTCCTGGATAGGCAATATTTTCACATTTGCACCTTTGACAAGTGTCAGACTCCCTTATGTGCTTATAGACATCTTGCTTCATCTTCTTCCAATAAAAGTCTTGTTTGATCCTCTTGTAAGTAGCTGTGATTCCTGAATGACCACCTATGGAACTGTCATGATAGAATGCTATAAGTTGCTTTCTTAAGAGTGGATCAACCCCTACCATCATCTTACCCTTTCTACTGAGAATACCCCCCATGAATGAATAATAAGGTTTAGTATTAGAGGAAGAATGAATGCTGTGAATCAATTTCTGTAGTTGAGGATCTTGATTCCAACTTAGTTTGACAGATTCTAATAGATGTGAATTGACACCAGAAATGCTAAAGAGCTGGATGGTTTCATTTTTCCTTGAAAGAGCATCAGCCACAAGATTCTTCTTGCCTTTCTTATAAGAAATAGAATAGTTATACCCCAATAATTTGACCAACCATTTTTGTTGACTAGGAGTGGTGATTCTTTGTTCCAGCAAGTATTTAAGGCTATGGTGATCAGTCTTGATCACAAAACGTCTGCCCAAAATGTATGGTCTCTATTTCTGAACTGCAGAGACTAAGGCCAGTAACTCCCTTTCATATACAGATAGGGCCTTATTCTTGCTAGATAAACCTTTGCTAAAGAAAGCTATAGGTTTGTTGTCTTGCATTAATACAGCACCAATACCATCACCTGAATCTTCAATTTCTATGACAAAATCCTTTGAAAAATCTGGAAGTGTAAGAACATGAGCAGAGGTAATGGCAGTTTTCAAAGACGCAAAAGCATCAGTAGTTGTTGCATTCCACACAAAGCTACCTTTCTTAAGTAAATCATGTAGTGGCCTAGCTATTAACCCATAATTCTTGATAAATCTTGTCACACCTCTTTTTTACGCACCCGCGAGGGTGCAAAGAGTTTTTCCAATTAAAGGACAATCGAGATGGGATTTATTTTAATTATTTCAGAGTCGCCACTTGGGAGATTGATGGTGTCCCAAGTCACCGGTTAAATCCCGAATCGAGGAAAAGAATGACTCTATTTAACAGTCTGCGAACCGGAAATCCGGATAAGGAATTCTATTAACCCGGGAGAAGGTATTAGGCATTCCCGAATTCCGTGGTTCTAGCACGGTCGCTCAACTGTCGTGTTTGGCTTATCTATCTGCTTTTTACAATTATGTACTTAGTGCAAGTTAATATCCCCTTTACCGCTTTTATTATTGGTTATGATTTACGAAAGAGAAAGTTGCTTAAAAATATGCTTTCGAATCACGTCACATGAAATGCACCCGGATCCTCGACATATTCTTATTCAACATTTCGGGGTTTGGATTCGGGTCGCATGAAATGCACACCCGTATTTAAGAAGATAGAACTAAAATATGCGCCCGGATCGACTACTTATTTACACTGTTGCGAAGGGCGTGATATTCGTTAAGAAACGACGCATCTCAAAATCTAAGTATTTTATATGTACATTTATGAAGGCTGTGTGATTAGTGTAACTATTGGGTGAGGCGCACCTTTGATTCAAACCTAAAGCGAACTACATCCCACTGTATTTTACCTAAGAGTTGATTCCAATTTATTTAAAACTTGCTACGAACCACACCACATGAAATGCGCCTGTGGTTCCTGACATGCTTTGTTTACTCTTGCCCAAAATTGGGGTCGGGTCACATGAAATGCGCCCCCGACTCTTTTTATTCTAATTACGTCATTCCGTTGAGTAACAACTCCCTAGCTAATCTTGCTTTTAGCATATGGTCTAACGTTAACAGATTTGGAGATTACACACACGAGCAGAGAAGATTGAATAGAGATACAACAGACTAATTCAGGTTTACGTGCTTATCTAATGACAGTGTATCTTTGGCCTAGCTACACTTTTCCATAACCAAGACTAGCAATACAAGCTTAATTGAAGAATAACAGAATGTAATTAAACATAAGAACTTTAGACGACTACATGTTTCAATAGGCTTTATGCATAAGCTTCAAACTTCATTCTTTTCGAACCAAGGAACTACAATAACAGAGGTGTGTACCTGGAATGCGGAAGAACAAGGAAGAGTGAGCAATGGCAATGCAGCAACAGTAACAGGAACAGTAACAGCAACAGTAAACCAGTAACCAATAGACCAGCAATCAAATAGACCAACAGCCAACAAAATAATGAAACAACAGCAACAACCAACCCAAGCAGCAATACTATAGACCAGCCAGCAACCAACAATGGAACAACAGCACCAAATCAACCCAGGCAGCAACACAACATACCAGCCAGCAACACAAACGACCAAGAGCAACAACACTACTGTCCAAACAGCACCAAATGAACACCACAGCCACAACCACTAATGGCAGCCCTCAACTAAACCAATAGCAAACACTAACAGTGGCAACAATCAAGTGAACCAGCAACAATGTTTGACCAAGCAATAACAACTCACAGCAACAACACAAAGACTAACAGCAACAACTCGAATCACTGGAATTACCACAGCCCTCAATCAAAACCACGAAACAGTAACCAAAGGAAAAACCCAATGAAACAGTCACCTCTCTTTCCCTTTTGTTCTCTCTGTATCTTTGTATGTATGTATCAAAAATGTATCCTTGCTGTCTACTTTCCCTCAGGTTTTTCTCTCTAGCTACGACTGTTTTTGCTCTCCAGGTACTTCAGTCTCACTGTCTATGTTTTTGCTCTCCAGGTATTCTCTAATGTCTGTATGAATATCCCCCCTTTTAGGTATTAATGCCTATCTATTTATAACCAAAAACAACACCTAGGACACCCAGATTCTGCAGAACAGCCCCTTGCCCATCCTCCTTCTGTCCAACCCACTAAACCATGTCTAAGTATGGGGTTTTCATAATTAAAAATTGGTAAGTGCAGGGCACTGGTGGGCTGCTCTGCTGTGACAGTGGATTCCACTGACTAGCCTCATGTGCAGGGCACCAAATACTCTAAGTGTTGAACCCCGATTCCCTAGTTAGCTAATTTGAATCATAACTTCATCTTCAGATCAATCAAACAGTCCTACTCAATCCAGGGATGCTGATTATTGTATGGTAATTCAAATAATTCAAACTATGCAATTAGAAAACGACCTCTAATCAATTACAACACATAGCAATGACAACCAATTTAAACTGTTAAAACAGTGACTTCAACGAATCTCGGCCAATGCCGGACATATGCGAAGTTAACTATTCGACGACGCTAATCGATGCGAGTTCGTCTTCTATAACTAGCTTATTTGGTTAAACAAATCAGAAACCACAAATTGACCAAATAAAGGTCTTTGGAGATGAAGCATCAAAGCAGAAAATTAAAAGAGGAAACGAAGGCCAAGCAATTCGCGTGATTAACACATTGAGTATGAAGACAGAAAAATAGAAATACCATATAAGACGAACTCAAAGCTCGAACGCCCCGGACCAATCTCGGATTTGGCTCACATTTGGATTTTGGAGTCTAACGGAACTTAATCGAAATGTTTTCAAAATGAAAACATCTCCACTAAGGTCTATTAGACCCCAATTCGTCTTGATTTTGGACCCCGAGTCTCTAATTAGATTTCTAGGGTTCTTGGGCTCGGATTTGGGGCTTTTGCATTTCTGATTAGATTCGAACCACACCAATGTCAATGGGAGTGTGGGGGAGGTGTGAGGAGACTGTGGTGTGAATTTGGTGAAGTTTGGCGTAGTTTGGATTTTGACTCGAATCTTTGAATGAAGATTCGAGCCGTTGGGTGGTGATTCGAGGTTAGCGAAGGCCGGATCCGTGATGGGGGAGGTGAGGGGAAGGTTTTGGCATTGGTTTGGTGGTGATTGGCCTACCGGAACCGCCGTGAGGCGATTTCCGGCAGGCGGAGTACGGCGGAGGAGGGCGGCGTTACGCTGGGCTTTGAGAGCTTCTGAGGGACGAAGCGGGGGGGGGGGGGGGGGAAGGGGGGGGGGGGTAAGGGATCAGGAATATATACCACGCATGGGATTGGATCTAGGCCGTTGGATCAATTTAGATCGACGGCTTGGATCCACCCACTTAATGAAACGATGTCGTTTGGGTGAGTCTTGGACCGGGTATGTTTGGAATTAAAGGATTAATCTGGGCCGTTGGATGATAAAATCCAACGGTCCAGATCGAATGCCACAATGATAGATGCTGGGGGTGAGTATTGGGTTGGGCGGACTGGGATTCGCTTGGGCCTATGGCCCAATTTGATACACATATATATATGTACATGTATATATATATATATATATATATATATATATATATGCATACAACTATCCCACACAATTACATATCACTTAAATGTAAACCACATAAAAATGCAAAACCTAATGTATATTTTTTTTGTATTTTATTAATAAACATGCACACAAAAAAAATGTAAATTTAAGATAAAATAACACAAAATCACAAAAATCCTACCTAACACGAAACTATTTTTATTTTGAGTTTTTTTTTGGGAGTACTTCTCAGGTAAGGCAAAAATCACGTGCTCACAGCTGCCCTTCTTTGCGCGTAAACACGCAGAGTTTTCGTGCAAAGATAAGTGAGCGGATATAAGCGATTTTGCCCATTCGAGTACTCCGTATGAAGCATTTTGGAAAAGTTTTGACCGAACCTTGCTTCAAAGGTCTCCTACATATCCCTGGCTAAAAGGGAATCAGGTCAATGTAGTTCGGGAAGTTCTGGTAGCTGGGACTACCATGACCGTTGCGATCTCGCTGTTACTGCTGTTACTGCTGTTGCTGCTGTTGCCACCGCTTAGCTGATCTCCTTGTTACACCGTACTAAGCAACAAAAACAAGAAGCTAGACTAAGTTACAGTACTACAAGTTCTTATCTATCCTTTTTAACTTGATCTTGTCGCGCTCCTTGCCATCTTGTCTGACTTGGCGTTCCTTCTGATGCTTCGTCCCTTCTTACGAACTTGGATTCATGCCGGAGATTTCCGTTACATTCTACCGCTTTCCTCCACCAAATTAAAACAGATCGCCACTCCATTCTCCGGGCGGGCTTCCTGACTTCAATTACAACTCCAAAATTAAATCGCCACTCCATTCTCCAGGCGGGCCCCTGACTTCATCTACTACTTCAAAATTAAATCGCCACTCCATTCTCCAGGCGGGCTCCCTGACTTCAACTACTACTTCAAAATAAAATCGCCACTCCATTCTTCAGGCGGGCTCCCCGATTTCAACTACTACTTCAAAATAAAATCGCCACTCCATTCTTCAGGCGGGCTCCCTGACTTCAACTACTACTTCAAAATAAAATCGCCACTCCATTCTCCCGGCGGGCTCCCTGACTTCAACTACTACTTCAAAATAAAATCGCCACTCCATTCTCCAGGCGGGCTCCCGACTTCAACTACTACTTCAAAATAAAATCGCCACTCCATTCTCCGGGCGGGCTCCCCGACTTCAACTACTACTTCAAAATTAAATCGCCACTCCATTCTCCGGGCGGGCTCCCTGACTTCAATTACAACTTCAAAATTAAATCGCCACTCCATTCTCCGGGCGGGCTCCCGACTTCAACTACAACTTCAAAATTAAATCGCCACTCCATTCTCCGGGCGGGCTCCCGACTTCAACTACAACTTCAAAATTAAATCGCCACTCCATTCTCCGGGCGGGCTCCCCGACTTCAACTACAATTTCAAAATTAAATCGCCACTCCATTCTTCAGGCGGGCTCCCCGACTTCAATTACTACTTCAAAATAAAATCGCCACTCCATTCTCCGGGCGGGCTTCCCGACTTCAATTACAACTTCAAAATTAAATCGCCACTCCATTCTCCGGGCGGGCTCCCCGACTTCAACTACAACTTCAAAATTAAATCGCCACTCCATTCTCCGGGCGGGCTCCCCGACTTCAACTACAACTTCAAAATTAAATCGCCACTCCATTCTCCGGGCGGGCTCCCTGACTTCAACTACAACTTCAAAATAAATCGCCACTCCATTCTTCGGGCGGGCACCTCGACTTCAACTACTACTTCAAAATTAAATCGCCACTCCATTCTCCGGGCGGGCTCCCCTGACTTCAACTGCAACTTCAAAGTTAAATCGCCACTCCATTCTCCGGGCGGGCTCCCGACTTCAACTACTACTTCAAAGTTAAATCGCCACTCCATTCTCCGGGCGGGCTCCCGACTTCAACTACAACTTCAAAACTAAATCGCCACTCCGTTCTCCAGGCGGGCTCCCCGACTTCACTTATTACTTCAAAATTAAATCGCCACTCCATTCTCCAGGCGGGCTCCCCTGACTTCAACTACTACTCACCGATTTCATCCTATCTTGATTACCTTCCTTTGCCTCTTGTACCCTATCCTTGTTCCTGCATTACCTCTCGGACCACCTCCTCTTCTGAATTATCCTGTCTTGGAATTGCTTTCCCCCGGTCGTGTTACTTTTCTTCTGGCTACTGGGGATATTTTTGGAACTGTTTACTCGCCTGCTGGGGGTGATGTTGCTGAGGAAGTATTCTTTGTTTCCTTCACCCCTCATTCTCTTCCTTCTTCCCATACCTCCTCTGGGACTCACGCTTTTGTTTCTTTGATCAAATTATAGGATGTAATACTGCTGGGGGAATCTCGAAGCCATTTTTCTTTTTCCAATAATTGCTGGGGATGATACCAGGCTCAAAGATCACCCCGTCTTGTGTTGCTTTCTATCCTTATCCCCTGGGTCCTTGCTTTCAAGAAAATTTTCGCAACAGGAGAAAATTTTCTGCCCCAGTTTGATAAACTTCTGGACGGTATGCTTTTCCGCCAACGAACCCTCTTTTCCTGCTTTTAAATCAAAGAAAAATTGTTAGTTTCAAAATGCGGTGAGTGGTCGTGCCACTCTTGTTGGGGCCATTTCCTTTTCTCTTTCAGCCGCTTGGCCTCTCTCGAACTTTGCTTGCTTGGGACGATGCTTTTCCACGAACGACCTCTCATCTTTCCTTTTATTCCAATCTTTGGTTTGATCCGACTCTTTTAGCCGGTGACCTGTTGCGTGAAATCATCTCTCGGACATGCCACATGTGTCCATCATACTCCATAATTCTCGCGAACCTTCCGCTCAGCCTGTCATCCCAATCTCACTATCGTAACGACTTCTGTCTTATTGCCTCGTTCCACGCCTATTCACTTTCAATATACTGCTTTGGGAGACTTGGTAGTAAGTTTTGAAAAATCAATTTTCGAAAGAATGAAAGAAAAGAAAAGAATACTGACCGCAAATGACAAAAGGAGAGAAAAACTTTTCTGAACTCAAAAATAGGAAAACTTATCCTGAATGTGTGCCTGATCCAATGGTTATGCCGCGCCTTTGAGATTAAACTACCCAGTCTATTCATGTCAATCACTTTCCGATACCGCGTCCTGCTAGAGGTAAACGGGTGTCCCAACCTTGTCTCATGCCGACATCTTGTACCCATCTCATCCTGTCACCTCACAGGTGCCCTTCAAAGGGTTTTCACTAATGAGATTCTCTCATTTCTCTCTATCTCCCGTCGCCTTAAGGTGCCCGTAAAGGTTTTCACCGTAAGACTCTCTCATTTATGCTTTCTTTCCTTGCGGCGGGGTATCACCCCTGAGATTCCCTCTAGAGCGTTTTCCCTTTTCGGCTTGTGCATCCTGGATTCAATCGAGGGTCTGGATGTCACTCTTGGCTTTCATTCACATGACTTGGCACTTCTCAAATACGGATCGAGAGGTCTTTCTGGTTCTTGATATGGTTTCTGCGCGTGAGGCTGAAGAAAGGGGTTTAGCCTCGACGGTTAGCTTATTACAACTTTCGGAATCCACACTATCTTTCCAACGAAACAATGACTTCTGCCCCAGTTTTGTTGCTTGGGGGATTTTTTGATTTTTATTTTATTATGACCGAGCCGTGTGGCGCCTACGTATCCTTCTTGAGGAATCAGGTCGAACGTAGTTCACTTTTTCTTGTATTACTTCTTTGTTTCTTTTCTATTCTGTTACACATCTTCCTTGATGATTCCGAAAGAGGGTATATGAAAGAATAATCAAGGCTCAAAATGGGGAAACAAAAGTTAAAGTGTTTGGGTAGTAGAAAAATTGCCTCTGTCATTTCATTCTCCGAAAAATGCCAAGTACACACAAACGAAACCAAACGTTGACAAATGCATTAAAGAATCACACATAATATCTCTTGACTGCATCAGAATTGATAGCCATATCGGTGCATCTTCCCTCGACATCAGTCAGGCATAGAGCGCCGTTAGATAATACTCTAGTCACCACAAATGGTCCCTGCCAATTTGGAGCGAACTTGCCTTTCGCCTCGGCCTGATGTGGTAGAACTCTCTTCAGCACATGCTGTCCCACTTCAAATCTCCTGGGACGCACCTTCTTGTTATATGCTCTCGCCATTCTCTTTTGATACAATTGGCCGTGACATACTGCTGTCAATCTCTTTTCATCGATCAAGCTCAATTGCTCTAATCGGGTTTTGACCCACTCGTCGTCATCAATCTCAGCTTCAGGCGACGATTCGGAGGGATGGAATCTCAACTTCTGCGGGTATTACTGCTTCGGTCCCGTATACCAACAAGTAAGGAGTTGCACCTACCGAAGTCCGGACGGTAGTGCGATAACCCAACAGCGCAAATGGTAACTTTTCATGCCACTGCCTAGACCCTTCTACCATTTTCCTCAATATCTTCTTTATGTTCTTGTTTGCCGCCTCGACCGCACCATTTGCTTTTGGGCGATACGGTGTGGAATTTCGGTGTGTAATCTTGAACTGTTGACATACCTCTTTCATCAATCCACTGTTAAGATTTGCACCGTTATCTGTAATGATCATCTTTGGAATTCCAAACCTACAAATGATGTGGGAGTGTACGAAGTCCACTACCGCCTTCTTGGTCACCGATTTGAATGTTTTGGCCTCCACCCACTTGGTAAAATAATCAATCGTTACCAGAATGAACCTATGACCGTTGGAAGCGGCAGGCTCAATAGGTCCGATAACATCCATACCCCATGCGACAAACGGCCATGGTGCGGACATTGTATGCAATTCAGTCGGCGGAGAATGAATCAAATCTCCGTGTATCTGACACCGATGGCATCTTCGCACGAAACTTATACAATCCCGCTCCATAGTGAGCCAATAATATCCCGCTCGAAGAATCTTCTTTGCCAATACGTATCCGCTCATGTGTGGTCCGCAAACTCCCGAGTGTATATCCGTCATCACCTGTTGTGGCTTGACTTGCATCTATACATCTCAACAATCCCAAATCTGGGGTTCTTTTGTACAGCACCCCTCCACTACGGAAAAATCCGTTCGCCAACCGCCGAATAGCTCGCTTTTGATCTCCAGTTGCTTGCTCTGGGTATACTCCTAACCTGAGGTATTCCTTGACATCATAAAACCACGGCTCACCATCCACCTCTTCTTCTATCACATTACAATAAGCATGTTGGTTCCGGATCTGGATATGTAATGGATCGACACGAACCTTGTCCGGGTGATGTAGCATCGACGCTAAAGTAGCTAGAGCGTCGGCAACCTCATTATGCATCCTTGGGATGTGTCTGAATTCTACTGATCGAAAGCGCTTGGTCAGATCATGCAAGCACTGACGATATGGGATAAGCTTTAAATCTCTGGTTTCCCATTCTCCCTGAATCTGATGTACCAGAAGGTCCGAGTCCCCCAAGACCAAGACGTCCCGTACATCCATGTCCACCGCTAATCGCAACCCCAAGATACATGCCTCGTACTCGGCCATATTATTGGTACAGTGAAAACGCAGTTGAGCAGTAACAGGATAATGATGTCCTGTTTCAGATATAAGCACAGCCCCTACTCCGACTCCTTTTGCGTTTGCCGCTCCATCGAAGAAGAGCTTCCATCCCGGATCCTTGGTTAGTTCCAACCCCTCAATCTGCAATACTTCCTCATCTGGAAAATACGTCCTCAAAGGTTCGTATTCGTCATCAACGGGATTTTCAGCTAAGTGATCGGCCAGGGCTTGAGCTTTCATAGCCGTCCTTGTCACGTATATGATGTCGAATTCCGTAAGTAATATTTGCCACTTTGCTAACCTCCCCGTAGGCATGGGTTTCTGGAAAATATACTTCAACGGATCCAACCGCGAAATGAGGTACGTGGTGTAAGAAGACAAGTAGTGTTTCAGCTTTTGGGCTACCCAAGTTAGGGCGCAACATGTCTTTTCTAGATGAGTGTACTTGACCTCGTGGACTGTAAATTTCTTACTGAGGTAGTAAATGGCCCGTTCCTTCCTGCCAGTAAGATCATGCTGCCCCAGTACGCAGCCGAACGAATTCTCCAGAACCGTCAAATAAAGAATCAGGGGTCTACCCGGTTCAGGCGGAACTAGTACGGGTGGATTTGACAGATACCCTTTGATCCGGTCAAACGCTTCCTGACATTCTGCCGTCCATTCTATTGCGGCGTCTTTCTTCGATAGGCGGAATATGGGTTCACAGGTTGCCGTAAGCTGGGCAATAAACCTACTGATGTAATTCAACCTTCCCAACAGACTCATTACCTCTGTTTTATTCTTCGGCGGGGGTAACTCCTGAATGGACTTGATTTTGGATGGGTCCAACTCAATGCCCCGTCGGCTGACGATGAATCCTAGCAACTTTCCCGATGGAACTCCGAATGCGCATTTGGCCGGATTGAGCTTGATGTCGTACCTTCGAAGTCTTTGAAAGAACTTCCTGAGGTCGGCAACATGGTCCTCTTGGCGTCTGGATTTCACGATCACATCATCCACGTACACTTCAATTTCCTTGTGTATCATGTCATGGAATACCGTAGTCATCGCCCTCATATACGTTGCCCCTGCATTCTTCAAACCGAACGGCATCACTCGGTAGCAATAAGTCCCCCACGGCGTGATAAAAGCCGTCTTTTCTGCGTCCTCTTCATCCATCAAAATCTGATGATATCCCGCATAACAGTCCACAAAGGATCCAATTTCGCGTCCGGCGCAATTATCAATCAGGATATGGATATTGGGAAGTGGGAAATTATCCTTAGGACTTGCCTTGTTGAGATTGCGGTAGTCCACGCATACTCTGATCTTTCCGTCTTTCTTTGGCACTGGTACTACGTTAGCCAGCCATTCAGGGTATCGAGTGACACGAATGACTTTCGCCTGCAACTGCTTGGTTACTTCCTCCTTAATCTTCACACTCGTCTCCGTCTTGAATTTCCGCAGTTTCTGCTTGACGGGAGGATATGCCGGATCAGTGGGTAATCTATGAACCACTAGATCAGTGCTGAGTCCTGGCATGTCGTCGTACGACCATGCGAAAATATCTTTAAACTCCATGAGTGTTTTGATCAATTCTTCTCTCGGATTGGGTTCAATATGGACACTTATCCGGGTTTCTTTGACGTCATCCGCATTCCCTAGATTAACGGCCTCGGTATCATTTAAATTCGGTTTGGGTTTTTCCTCGAAGTGACTTAATTCTTCACCGATTTCTTCTACGGCTTCATCATCGCCGTACTCTGACTCACTCTCGTCACTTCTTATTTCATGCGTTATTATTTCCAAACCCGATTGACTTTCTAGGACTGGGTTGATTAATCTTTAAGCACGCCATATCATTAAGATCAGTTGCAAGAAGGCTGTTCAGAAAAGTAAAAAGAAGGAAAATAAACAAAATTAGACACGAAGGGACCAAATTTCATTAATGGGAATTGTACAAAGGGAAAACAAACTGCAAACTTAAATAAAAAACGAACTAAAAACAAACTGGATTTTACTCTGGGGACAAAACCCCCCAACACAAAATTTCGAAAGAAAAACAATCCAAGACAAACTACCAAGACTCCTTCCGGACAGGGAGAGGAGTAGCCTTCCAGTTATTCAGTTTTGCCTTTGGTCCCACAAATTGTATCTCGGCGTGACTAGATCCTTCACCGTCCTCGAGCATACATACATCCGTGAATAGGTCCTCGAACTTCCTGAAGAACTCTTCATCTGGCCTGATCGTAGGACCGGGAATCTTAGTCGCTGGATGTCCTCTTGCTCCGGACCTGATAAAAGATTGGGAAAGGCGTGGAACAGGTTTTGAGAGCACCCATGTCTTCTGCTTACTCTTCTTTGCTCGCCGGATGTCCTCCGAGGTTGGCTGGAATCCCAAGCCGAAGGTTCCCAAGTTCTCGACCACCGATACCGGCTGTATGATTCCTTGCAGAGATGCACCTAGACCTTTGCCGGGTATGAAACCATGTCTCAACATTTCATACGCCACCATGACATCCGCAGTAATTGTTCTGTTGCCGGGAATGCATTCCCCTTCCGGAACTCGATTGGCGGACACCGCATCGCAGACCTGATATACCCACGGCCCAACATCTTCTTCTGTTTCAACAAAGGGAATGATGGTGCCTGATTGTGGATCGTTCTCTCCATGGACGACGATCTCCTGTTGATCCCACTCAAACTTGACGAGTTGGTGCAAGCTGGATGGAACTGCTCTTGCGGCATGGATCCATGGTCGCCCTATCGGGAGGTTATATGACACCACCATGTCCAGCACCTGGAATTCCATGGTGAACTCCACTGGCCCAATTGTCAAGATTAGCACTATGTCACCAACCGACGCTTTGCCTCCTCCGTCGAACCCTCGAACACATACGCTGTTCTTGCGTACCCTGCCGATGTCTACTTTCAATTTGCCCAGTGTAGAGAGAGGACAAATGTTAGCACTGGAACCATTATCGACAAGGACTTTGGTAACCACCGCCTCTTCACACTTCACCGTAAGATATAAAGCCCTGTTGTGCTCGGTGCCTTCCTCAGGCAACTCGTCATCGGTGAAGGTGATCCGATTTGCTTCGAAGATCCGATTGGTGATCTTCTCCAAATGGCTTACTGACTGAGATTTTATCCGGTACATGTGCCTCATTCAGGACTTTCATCAATGCTTGCCGATGTTCTTCAGAATGTATCAGCAAGGATAGCAATGATATTTGTGCCGGAGTCTTCTTTAACTGCTCTAAGACGGAGTAGTCATGCAGCTTCATCTTTTTCAAGAATTCTTCCGCCTCTTCATCAGGTGACCGGCTTTTTCAATACTGCCGGAGTGGTCTTCCTCAATTACGCAGGGGCAAAACATCTCCCCGAGCGGGTCAACCCTTGGGCTTCACAAACTTCCTCTTTCACTTCCTTTCCTCTGTAGGTCGTTGTAATCCGAGCATAATTCCATGGGACAGCCCGGCTATCAGTTACTGGCAGCTGCGTTGCCGGCTGGATGATGAAAGGATCCATTCGAACGCCCGCTACTGTCAAGATGGGCTTGATTGCTGCCCCTGGTACAACTATCTTGGCCGGCTTCACCGGTACCTCGTTCACACTTTCCTTTCCTGCTTCCGACTCTCCTGGTATGTCCTTCTTGCAACTGGGCGACTCATCAAAGCTTGGCCCTTTTCTCGTTCCTGCCCCGCTAGACTTAATCATCATTACAGTCTGAGAGGCTTTCTCCTTTCCTTCCTCCGCCCGTACCAACTCGATCATATTGGTCTCATGATGAGTTGGAAGCGGGTTTTGGTTGATGTTGGGCTCTGTTGGAGTCTGGACCTCAATCCTGCGAGTGTCAATGAGCTCCTGGATGGCCGTCTTTAGCCTCCAACACTTTTCCGTATCGTGCCCCGGACATCCCGAGCAGTAGGCACAATTTACTGAATGGTCCAGGTTCTTCGGAAGAGGGTTTGGCAGCTTAGCTTCAACCGGATTCAGCAACCCTACCTGCTTTAACCGATGGAACAGACTAGTGTAAGACTCTCCTAAGGGAGTGAAAGTCTTTGGCCTCGGCGCCCTGTCGCCCATGAATGCCTGGTTCGGACGGAAACTCGCGCCCGAGGGGTTTCTGTAAGCTTTTGGGGGTGGATGATTGTTCTGGGGGTTTGGTGCACGCCACGGTGCATGAACGGGAGGTGCAGAATAGGACTGTGCGTGGTGGACAGTAAAATGGGGATCAGGTGCGGGATAGTAATGTTGCGGGTGGTTATATGGGTTGTGGGGGTAATTTTGGTGGTGAGGTTGGGGTGGGCTATATTGGGGTGCGGGGCCTCTATTTCTGAACCATGCCCCGGACTCGACGGCCGCAACTTCCTCTCTCCTCTTTTTCCCCGGTACTCCTCCAGTACCACTTTGGATAGCCTGAGTGGTGGCTTTCAGTGCTGAGTAACTCATGATCTTGTTGGCCTTCAAACCTTCCTCGATCATACCCCCATTTTTATCACCTCGGTGAATGATTTACCTACGGACGTTACCAGATGTCCGAAGTAGGTGGGCTCTAATGTCTGCAAGAAGTAATCCACCATCTCGCTCTCTCTCATCGGTGGATCCACCCTGGCCGCCTGTTCCCTCCATCGGAAACCAAATTCCCTGAAGCTTTCAGGCAGGCTTCTTCTCTAATTTTAGCAATGATAGGCGGTCGGGGATTATCTCAAGATTGTATTGGAACTGACCGATAAAAGCTTGAGCCAAATCATCCCACGTAAACCATCTACTGGGATCCTGTCTAGTGTACCACTCCAACGCCGATCCTCCCAGACTCTGGCCGAAGTAGGCTATCGGAAGCTCGTCCCGTCCTCCGGCCCCTCTCATTTTACTGCAAAACCCCCGCAGGTGGGCCACTGGGTCACCATGCCCCTCGTATAGGTCGAATTTGGGCATTTTAAATCCTGCGGGCAACTGGACGTCCGGAAATGGACACAGATCCTTATAGGCGACGCTGACCTGGTTGCCTAAACCGTGCATGTTCTTGAAGGACTGCTCCAGGCTTTTAACTTTTCCGACAACTTCCTCGTGTTCCGAACTTTGGAAGTGTTTTTCCGGTTCTGCCGTATTATCCCAAGTGAGGTGTATGTGATTGTGGTTCAGGAGCCCTGAAAGTAGGCTCTGGAGGATAGTAAGAGTTGTCATGGATCTGAACATATGGCTCGCTGGCCGGCCTTTGCAGAGGAGCAGGTGGAGGTGCCACAAAAACAGGGGTGACTGGAGGAGGATTTGGTTTAGCTGGTGGAATGTGGGTGGCATATGGATTTTCCCCCTGAAAGTATGGATAGCTCGGGGCGCTTGTTGAAGGATCGATGGGCGGATGTTCCGGAGCTGAGGCGAGAGTAGGGCGGTTTGGTGAAGACTGTTCCTTGGCCCAGGCCAGGTGCATCTCTGTTATCTGTTGTTTTAACCGATCTACCTCTTCTTTCATGATTTGTAGCTCGGATTTTTCTTCCTCGAGACTCTTGCCAGAACTCGACATGCTTACTGTAATTGGTCCTTTGGATCTAGTACGGTAGTGATGGCTGGCCAGTATATTCTGTCAAACCAACTGCTAAACTTTCTGGAATACGCAACAAACTTGTTAGTTCACCGAGTTTGACAGATATGTTGTAGCACGTTGGATGCAATGCACCTAACCAAATAACCCTTTCTACGTGTACTCTTTAACATGCGTCATTCCGGCCCTTTTCTTTTTCTTTCTTTTTCTTCTCTTTTTTTTTTCTTTTTCGACTATCTTTGCAAGCCTTTATTGTTATTTAACCTATGGATTCCTTTCTTTTTAGTGGTGGTCGAATCTTATGTGGATTGCCTACGTATCACGACCCCGCGTGAATCAGACCGAGCGTAGTTCTGGTAACAAGATTGTGGCAAAATTCAGTAACTTTTATATCAAATAAAACCGTGTAGTTACAAAACACGTCTTACAACAATCAACAAAACAAAAGAAAATGCTTGACTTGGGAAAGTAAAGATAAAAATGCTAACTAGCTTGACTCAACATTTCAAAATACATTTTCAATCAAAAATCTAATGCCCTAAAATCCCTGGGGGCCCGCGAGGCATCATTCGGCCTTGCCGCGGGCCTTGGTGTGAGGTCCTTGTGCAGTTCCCTCAACTCTTCCATGATCCGATGAACATAACCCATAATTGAAGCGAAAAGGTCGGCGCGGGGCATTCGTTCACAAGCTAGGCACTTCGTGGTGACATAGTGCCCGATTTCTCCAATTCTATCCTTGATCATGTCCCTTTCTCCGAGTAGCCGCTCTATTTGCTGGTTTTTCGCCCCCAATCTTCGAGCATTGTTGGTGACTTGATCTAGGAGCCTATCCACTTGTCCTTGCAGTCGGGCCATCAAATTGTGGCAGCGGTCGAGGTCTGCTCTGGCATCTTGGGCTTGCTTGAAAACCCGCTCCCTAAGGACAACATTTGCTTCCCTCAGGCTAGTGATGATATCGGTGTAATCTTCTTCCACCCGCTTTAGGTGAAGTGCATGTTGATGTGCCTCCTTTTTCCAGCTAGCACGGATCCTCGTTATTTGGGTTTTTGACTCGTCCAATTCTCTTTGGATGTCGGTGACTTGGCTTCTCAAACCCCTTATCAATTTTTCGTCGGCCCGACTCCTCGACTGTCTGTCAGCATCTCTTTTCATTTGCTGGATTTGAGCTCTCAAGAAGTCATTTTCTTGTGCCAACTTCTTTTTGTCTCCTTCGTCGGTGGCGGCTTGCATGTTCTTCTCAAATTGGAGGTCCCGGACCTGCTGTTCTATCCTGCCAATCTTCGTCCTGTATCCCTCCTCCTTTGCTAACCAATCCCATTGTTCCCGTGAATCTTCCGTGAATTGTTGGATATGGGCTCTTTTAGAACATTTCCGACGAATCTGAAATCTTTTCCCGAACCACACGTTGTACTTTGGGTCCACCTCTCCCTTAGATAGCTCCCGGACCATGGTTTTAGGCTCAAGGAACCGACATTCGTGCCACGGCCTTCTAACCTTCTCTTCGGGGAAGACAACTCCCGGGCTCAACTCAATGGCGTACTTCCTTAGGTCTTGATCGGTAGGAATAACCTGAAACCTTCCTAGTTGACGTAATACACGGTGAGGGACATATGGTTGGACACTGCGGATCCCCATCAGAAGGATATAACACTCCTCGGCTGCCATATATATTACTTCGGTATCGGGTAACCACCCGAATGCCCATTCAATCTGATCGGCTTCTATTGAGCTCAGGTCGTGCAAGCCATGCCTCGACGCCTTCAGGGAATACAGCACCCATCATCCGTTCTTCGAAACCCCTGATACAGGTTTTTCCGGTCAACCCATGGTTCATGTATTGTGTTCGGTGATGGAGGTGTTCTTGCATCCATAATTGGAGTAACAGATTGCAACCTTGGAAGAAATTGCCCCCTTCTCGGCATACAGTCAAGGCTCGATAGATTTCGGACAAAACCAAAGGGACCACCGTGCTGGTAGCCTTTTTGATTGCAACATCGGCTATTCCTACCAGACCTATCTCTATTTTCTTATCTTCGCGCGGACAAATCACAACCCCCAAGAATGTCGTTAGGAATGCTAGAATTCGTCTGGCCTCCCACTTGGTTCTATTCCCTGCGTGAGTCAGTCCAAGGTTTGACTCTTCAAAACCCCGAGGAGTGCCGTACCGTTGATATAAGAATTGAAGATCGCAATACCCTTTCAACAGATCATCATTTTTCACCTTCCGACTAATGCTCAGTAAATCCAGAAACCCATGTGGGGATACCGGTCTTGGTGAGAGCAGGTATTGCCCTCTTAATTTCCCCTTAAGTCCTGCATAGCCCGCAATTTCCTCTAATGTGGGCGTCAATTCAAAGTCAACAAAACGGAACACATTGCGGGTCGGATCCCAGAAAGATACCAGTGCTTTGATGATGTCCTCCCTTGGCTCGATATTCAACAGATCAACCAAACCTCCAAAAATTCTCCGTACTACCTTTTTGCTACTGTCTTCCAAATCGTTCCACCATATACGGAGCTGCTGAGGGACCTCACTAAAGATTGAAAATGATTTATTCTGATTCGTGCTCATCCTGCACATTTATTAAGGTGATTTAAATAAAAAAACAACTTTGTTTTGCTAAAAATAAAAATAAAAATCCGTTTTCAATCACGGCCTTTCAACGTCTCGGGGACGAAGGCTTTTAAGGCTGTGGGGTAAATTGATCGAAATCAAAATTGACCCAAAGGTGGCCGTTTATACGAAATTAGCCTTCCGGCGTCCCTTTCGGGAACATTCGGCTATTTTTAAAAACAGCGTCACCGACTTATTTAGTACAAAAGTTAGTTTTGATTTTTCGGCCATTTTTCAAAAGGTGAAGTTGGACCCGATGGAGGTTGCCTACGTATCTCACATCCAATGAGAATCAAACCCACGTAGTTCGGTTTTGACGAAACAAACGACATTATTTATTTATTCATTTTACTAAAGGAAGACAAGTAAGCTATTTCTATCTTAAGAACAAAACACACATTTTTTTTTTTTTTTTTTTTAATCTCTAAAAGCCGGTCAGCATGCAAGTCTATAACAGATAAATGCGCAAGACAAACAGGATGCAGCAGGATGGTCTGTTCATTTCAGGTCACCTGTCCTAGACGGACCCAACCCCTGTGTTGAGTCCCCTAAGCCAAAATGCGACATGATGCAAATAAACGTTTCCTACTAGGGATCCGGCATGAAGCTTTGTTATTCTAGGTTTAAAACCCTGGGTTTATCTGTTCTAGACTTGGCTTACCCGAGCGGACAGCTCGAGCCGAGGAGGAGGCAGCAACCCGGGAATACAGGAAGCTTCACCGGTTTTGCAACTTATCCAAACCTCGTTCTAAAATGGGAATTAGACACTATACGGAAAAGAAGTCACACGAAGTGCACCCTTCTTCATGATTTAGAAGACTCAGAGAGGAGATTGGTTCCGGCACAATTTATATGTACAGTTCACACAATATCAAAGCAGTAAAAACAACATTTTGCACATTGATGCCAACATGTAAAAAAAAATCAGATAATAAAATATGCCAAATACAACAGTTATTCCGAGCTCGAATTCTAAAGACGTCCCCAGCAGAGTCGCCAGAGCTGTCACACCTCTTTTTTACCGCACCCGCGAGGGTGCAAAGAGTTTTTCCAATTAAAGGACAATCGAGATGGGATTTATTTTAATTATTTCAGAGTCGCCACTTGGGAGATTGATGGTGTCCCAAGTCACCGGTTAAATCCCGAATCGAGGAAAAGAATGACTCTATTTAACGGTCCGCGAACCAGAAATCCGGATAAGGAATTCTATTAACCCGGGAGAAGGTATTAGGCATTCCCGAATTCCGTGGTTCTAGCACGGTCGCTCAACCGTCGTGTTTGGCTTATCTATCTGCTTTTTACAATTATGTACTTAGTGCAAGTTAATATCCCCTTTACCGCTTTTATTATTGGTTATGATTTACGAAAGAGAAAGTTGCTTAAAAATATGCTTTCGAATCACGTCACATGAAATGCACCCGGATCCTCGACATATTCTTATTCAACATTTCGGGGTTTGGATTCGGGTCGCATGAAATGCACACCCGTATTTAAGAAGATAGAACTAAAATATGCGCCCGGATCGACTACTTATTTACACTGTTGCGAAGGGCGTGATATTCGTTAAGAAACGACGCATCTCAAAATCTAAGTATTTTATATGTACATTTATGAAGGCTGTGTGATTAGTGTAACTATTGGGTGAGGCGCACCTTTGATTCAAACCTAAAGCGAACTACATCCCACTGTATTTTACCTAAGAGTTGATTCCAATTTATTTAAAACTTGCTACGAACCACACCACATGAAATGCGCCTGTGGTTCCTGACATGCTTTGTTTACTCTTGCCCAAAATTGGGGTCGGGTCACATGAAATGCGCCCCCGACTCTTTTTATTCTAATTACGTCATTCCGTTGAGTAACAACTCCCTAGCTAATCTTGCTTTTAGCATATGGTCTAACGTTAACAGATTTGGAGATTACACACACGAGCAGAGAAGATTGAATAGAGATACAACGGACTAATTCAGGTTTACGTGCTTATCTAACGACAGTGTATCTTTGGCCTAGCTACACTTTTCCATAACCAAGACTAGCAATACAAGCTTAATTGAAGAATAACAGAATGTAATTAAACATAAGAACTTTAGACGACTACATGTTTCAATAGGCTTTATGCATAAGCTTCAAACTTCATTCTTTTCGAACCAAGGAACTACAATAACAGAGGTGTGTACCTGGAAGGCGGAAGAACAAGGAAGAGTGAGCAATGGCAATGCAGCAACAGTAACAGGAACAGTAACAACAACAGTAAACCAGTAACCAATAGACCAGCAATCAAATAGACCAACAGCCAACAAAAATAATGAAACAACAGCAACAACCAACCCAGGCAGTAATACTATAGACCAGCCAGCAACCAACAATGGAACAACAGCACCAAATCAACCCAGGCAGCAACACAACATACCAGCCAGCAACACAAACGACCAAGAGCAACAACACTACTGACCAAACAGCACCAAATGAACACCACAGCAACAACAACTAATGGCAGCCCTCAACTAAACCAATAGCAAACACTAACAGTGGCAGCAATCGAGTGAACCAGCAGCAAATACTCGAGCTATCACAACACTCAACTACTGAACCAGCTAAAGCAATGGCACAGCACCACCAACACAAGACAACAGGCAACCAAATGACCACACACTCAGCCTCTGAATCAAAACCACGAAACAGTAACCGAAGGAAAAAACCCAATGAAACAGTCACCTCTCTTTCCCTTTTGTTCTCTCTGTATCTTTGTATGTATGTATCAAAAATGTATCCTTGCTGTCTACTTTCCCTCAGGTTTTTCTCTCTAGCTACGATTGTTTTTTGCTCTCCAGGTACTTCAGTCTCACTGTCTATGTTTTTGCTCTCCAGGTATTCTCTAATGTCTGTATGAATATCCCCCCTTTTAGGTATTAATGCCTATCTATTTATAACCAAAAACAACACCTAGGACACCCAGATTCTGCAGAACAGCCCCTTGCCCATCCTCCTTCTGTCCAACCCACTAAACCATGTCTAAGTATGGGGTTTTCATAATTAAAAATTGGTAAGTGCAGGGCACTGGTGGGCTGCTCTGCTGTGACAGTGGATTCCACTGACTAGCCTCATGTGCAAGGCACCAAATACTCTAAGTGTTGAACCCCGATTCCCTAGTTAGCTAATTTGAATCATAACTTCATCTTCAGATCAATCAAACAGTCCTACTCAATCCAGGGATGCTGATTATTGTATGGTAATTCAAATAATTCAAACTATGCAATTAGAAAACGACCTCTAATCAATTACAACACATAGCAATGACAACCAATTTAAACTGTTAAAACAGTGACTTCAACGAATCTCGGCCAATGCCGGACATATGCGAAGTTAACTATTCGACGACGCTAATCGACGCGAGTTCGTCTTCTATAACTAGCTTATTTGGTTAAACAAATCAGAAACCACAAATTGACCAAATAAAGGTCTTTGGAGATGAAGCATCAAAGCAGAAAATTAAAAGAGGAAACGAAGGCCAAGCAATTCGCGTGATTAACACATTGAGTATGAAGACAGAAAAATAGAAATACCATATAAGACGAACTCAAAGCTCGAACGCCCCGGACCAATCTCGGATTTGGCTCACATTTGGATTTTGGAGTCTAACGGAACTTAATCGAAATGTTTTCAAAATGAAAACATCTCCACTAAGGTCTATTAGACCCCAATTCGTCTTGATTTTGGACCCCGAGTCTCTAATTAGATTTCTAGGGTTCTTGGGCTCGGATTTGGGGCTTTTGCATTTCTGATTAGATTCGAACCACACCAATGTCAATGGGAGTGTGGGGGAGGTGTGAGGAGACTGTGGTGTGAATTTGGTGAAGTTTGGCGTAGTTTGGATTTTGACTCGAATCTTTGAATGAAGATTCGAGCCGTTGGGTGGTGATTCGAGGTTAGCGAAGGCCGGATCCGTAATGGGGGAGGTGAGGGGAAGGTTTTGGCATTGGTTTGGTGGTGATTGGCCTACCGGAACCGCCGTGAGGCGATTTCCGGCAGGCGGAGTACGGCGGAGGAGGGCGGCGTTACACTGGGCTTTGAGAGCTTCTGAGGGACGAAGCGGGGGGGGGGGGTCTGAAAGGGGGGCGGGGTAAGGGATCAGGAATATATACCACGCATGGGATTGGATCTAGGCCGTTGGATCAATTTAGATCGACGGCTTGGATCCACCCACTTAATGAAACGATGTCGTTTGGGTGAGTCTTGGACCGGGTATGTTTGGAATTAAAGGATTAATCTGGGCCGTTGGATGATAAAATCCAACGGTCCAGATCGAATGCCACAATGATAGATGCTGGGGGTGAGTATTGGGCTGGGCGGACTGGGATTCGTTTGGGCCTGGTTTTTCTGGACTAAACTATGGCCCAAATTTGATCTCATTACTACACATATATATATGTACATGTATATATATATATATATATATGCATACAACTATCCCACACAATTACATATCACTTAAATGTAAACCACATAAAAATGCAAAACCTAATGTATATTTTTTTTGTATTTTATTAATAAACATGCACACAAAAAAAATGTAAATTTAAGATAAAATAACACAAAATCACAAAAATCCTACCTAACACGAAACTATTTTTATTTTGAGTTTTTTTTTGGGAGTACTTCTCAGGTAAGGCAAAAATCACGTGCTCACAAATCTTCTGTAATATCTAGTAAGGACAAGTAAAGCTCTCAGTTCTTTTACTGTCTTGGGCTGGGACTAGTTTAATACTGCTGGTACCTTACTTTGGTCCATGGCTACTCCTCCATTGCTGATGATGTGTCCCAAGTAAGCTATTTGTGTTACCCCAAAAGCACACTTGCTCATTTTGACAAATAACACATGAGATCTTAACAATTGGAAGGATTCTTCCAAGTGAATCAAATGATCTGACCAACTGGAGCTGTAAATGAGAACATCATCAAAGAAGACCAAAATAGATTTTCTGAGATATTGTTGGAAAACCTGGTTCATGAGGCTTTGAAAAGTAGAAGGGGCATTTGTTAGACCAAATGGCATAACCATAAATTCATAATGACCATGATGAGTTTTAAAGGCTGTTTTTTGAATGTCCTGCTCAAACATCATTATTTGGTGATAGCGCGACCTTAGGTCCAATTTAGAAAAATATTTTGCTCCATGTAACTCATCTAAAAGTTCTTCTATAACAGGAATAGGGAATTTATCCTTCACTGTGTCGTTATTTAGTTCTCTATAGTCCACACACATCCTCCATGTTCCATCCTTCTTTTTCACCATCACAATAGGTGAAGGATAAGGACTGGTACTGTGCCTTATTACTCCAGATTTCAACAAAACATCCACCATTTTCTCAATTTCATCTTTCTGTATTGCTGGATACTTGTATGGCCTTTTGTTGATTGGTGCAACTCCTTCCTTTAACACAATTCTGTGGTCATATGTCCTTGTAGGTGGCAGTTCTTTAAGTTCCTCAAATATATCCTTATACCTTTGTAAAATTGAGTCCAGCTTTGCTATTTTCTCTTGGTCCTGGACAAGAACCTCCATAGAAAACAGTCCTATATTCATATTTGCATTCTCCTCTATTAATACACCTACTGATATCATACACAACACTGTTGGTTTGGCCAACAACTTATCCATCCTCCCTGCTTGAATTAGCTTGGCAGCAGGAGGTTGAATACCCCTTAATGATACCTTCTTGACCATTATAGTAAACTCCATTTTAATCTTCCTGAAATTCCACATAATATCACCTAAAGTGATTAACCATTGAATACCAAGAACTATGTTGCACCCTCCAATAGGTAACACCAGCATATCAGAGTCAAAAGTGACCTCTTGCATCTTCCACATCAACTTTTTACAAACATAGTTGCTCTGTACCTTGTTACCATCAACCACTGATACTGCAAATGGAGCTATAGCTGTTAGAACACACCCTAACTTCTTGGCTGTATTGAGGTCCAAGAAATTGTGTGTGCTACCAGTGTCAATCAAGACTTGTACAGCTTTCCCTTTGATTGATACAGTTACCCTCATGGTTCGAAAATCATGCAATCCATTCATAGCATGGACTGATACATGAGGTAATATTGATCCCTCAGAATCAGTTTCCAAACCTTGGCCAATCATAGTCAACAACTCAGTTGGATCCAACATCACTTCCTGCTCTAATTCTACATCATCCACCCATTCCTCTACTTCCATAGAAAATAGTTGCCTTCTATTCTTACATACATGTTCAAAGCTATATTTTTCATCACAATTATAACATAATCCTCTACTCATTCTATCTTCCATTTCTACAGGTGTAAGTCTCTTAGGATTTTTATAGGTAGGTTTATTATGTGGAGGTAGAGAGTTATGATTTTTATTCGAAGGCTGGCTAAATTTGGGAATGATGGCAGCATGTGAAGAAGAATGATGAGGGATGACAGAAGGTGATTTGGAGGTGTTTTTGTTATAGAAGGAATGGTTTGAAGAGGTCATAAAAACTTGTTTCTGCACAACTAATGTTTGTTCCTGAATCCTAGCCAAACTAATAGCTTTAGCTAAAAATCTAGGAGTCAACATCTTAACAGGAAGACCAATCTCAGGTTTTAATCCTCTAATAAAACAACTAACAATATATTCCTTAGATAATTTAACTCTAGTAAGCAATTCATCAAAAAAATCAACATAGTCCTGTACAGAATTTACGTGTCTTAGATCCTTGAGATCACCCATTGGATCATTAAATAGTTCTGACCCAAACCTCGCATATAGACAAGCCACATACTCACCCCATCGAGGCCAATCCCTATCCACCCTGTGTTTCATGTATGACTGATGCCATTGAAGTGCGCTTCCCTCCAATTTACACGATACAGCCCTCACCTTTGAATCTTCTGGTGTTTCCTCATAAGCAAAAATCTGCTCGCATTTATACAACCAGCGCTTTAACCCTACTCCATCAAAAGAAGGAAATTCTGTGTGAAATTCACGATTAAGAACGTGATGAACTGCAGGACGATGACCTCTTACATCTGGCCTTTCTTGTTCCACAGGATATTCACGATTTGGACCTCCATTTGCAGCAATGTTTCCCACAAACAACTTCTTAATTTCCTCCATGGCTTGAGTCAGTCTTACATCCACTGATTTCTGTAGCTCTGTTACGGATGAAGTAACTGCCTCCAACAATCTTTTGAGGTTATCGACCTCTTTCCTCAGCTCGTGCATCCTAGTGTTGTGATCACCCATGGTTACAGATCCGAGGATGGAAGGCTCTGATACCAATGATACAACTCAACAAAATGATAAGAGAATCGAAAAAGAGAATGGAAATCCTAAAGGGTAAAATGAGATAGAATTACCCTTGAACAGATTTTCCGGCTCAATTTGGAATTGAGTATGCGTTAGAGAGAAGAGAGAATGAATTTATTTCAACTTCCAAAAACAGAATATCCCTTTCAGTACAACAATCAGCTCATTTATAATCAAATGAGTCTTGGCGGGAAAATTAGTTACTAACTAATTTCTGGAAAATAACTACTTGCAACTAACTCCAACTAACTGCATTTCCTAACTTCACAGATCACTAATCCTAAACTAATATGATCGTAACAATACTTTCTGTTATATAAAAAAATTATAAAATTTAGTTTAAATACTTGAGTACAAATCATCAATTGAGGTACCTTATGTGAAATCTACTCACCGTGCAACAAAACCACAGCCAACTGGGAACCGAAAACAATTACGGCGATTGGAGATGCGATATCTTGGCCATTGGATAGTCACTTTTAAAATTCCTTTAACTTACATGTTACTAGTTGGTAAAAATTGCGTGGGGTGTCATATTAGATCGCATTTATTTAATCTATATCTATTTTCACAAGGCAGGGTAAACATCTCTATTCTCACAAGGTAGGGTAAGATCTGCATACATATTAGTTTCCCCAGATCCTACAGTGCAAAATAATACTGGGTATATTGTTGTTGTTGCATCTTATTTTTGCTCTTCCTTTCTCAGAACAACGATTTGTCTCTGATATTTGTCCCTTGGGAATTAAAAATATAGACTTTTATTTTCTAGAAGATTCTTCTCTACTTCCTTTGTCTTTGAATTAATTTATGTTGGTTAATAAGTTTGTAAAGCCCTCTTTTTCTCTTTCAGTCAAATTTGCCTATCTCTTTTTTGAGGAACTGTCTTCTCACTACCACATACTTAATAAATAAAAAAACTTCTTCTCTCACAAAATAATTCTCCGTATTTTAAACTCCATGCAAATATCTTTCCAATTCTCGCCTTAAAAGTTTAGGTTATCTATGTTGTGCCTTTACATCCAAAGTAAATAGGGATAAATTCTTGCCAAGAGCACATCTGTAACAATCTGATAAGTCATTTTGAGTACTAGCTTTTATTTCGTATTTCGAGACCGCTATTAGCTCTATTTAATAATTTTTAATTTACGTGCGCAGGCTGTGTCTTTTTCAAAATGATTTTATGGAAAAATTTGAAGTAAATATAATTTTTGGCTTTAAAAATAACATGATTTGACTACGGTCAACATTTTGTGCAAACGGCCAAATACCAGTTGACGATTCTGTATCGCAATTTTGGACTTGGGCGTATGCCTGGAGTTGAATTCGGAAGTCCCTAGCTTGATTTGACTTATTTGTCGAAAGCTTGTAATTTGAAGGTTTTGAAAATTCCTAGGTTCGACCGTAACTTTCTGGTTATCGAGTTTGGATTTTGCTTTCATCTTTCTTATATTTCGACGTCGTTTCTTCAAGCATAAATGGTACCATCTTGAATAAATGAGCTTTGATTTCTATTTCATTGAATCATTAGTATATGTATAGTAATTACGGAGCCATAGCAAAAAGAATCATCAAATTTGGACATAGTATGAGGATTTATGGTTATTTTACTAAGAATTGGGTTGCTAGATTTTTCAGATTAATTATGAAATTGCTAATGACTGCGTACTTAAAAATTTGCACTATTTTCAATATTGAAACCAACACATCTCCTTCAATATAAGGTTAAATAGAGTGATTCAAGAGTACCTTGATTAAAATTTTACTAGGAATTTATTGGATGCATCAAAAGTGAGTTTTGAGATATTTTGGCATAAGAAACGACGCAGAACAGTGTTAAAACGAGGATTTTGTGCATTTAATATATTGTGAGTTAGGGAGCTCAGTTTGGTCAATTTTCAGCATATAAATTGGGATAAGTGTTCTCTACTCAGTTTTGTTTATATTTCGTAAATCTATCTTCGATTTTAGCTTTTGGTTGATAAATTTTAAAGAAGAAATTAGCGGTTTTGACCTAAAGTTTGATAATATGAATTTTTGTTGGACACCGATTCGGAGTCGGATTTTAGTGAAACTACTATGGTTGAACTTGTAATTGAATTGGTTGACGAATTTTGTGAGTTTTGTCGGATTTTGAGGTGTAGGCTCGTGTTGGGCTTTTTGGCCAATTTTGGGCTTTTGATTAAATATTCGACCTTTTTCGATTAGGATTGGTTCCTTCAACATTGTTTGATGTATTTGAGTTGTTTTTGATTATTTTTTATCTGTTCGGAGGTCGAAAAATTCGTGATATTTAAGATAAGTAACTTTTCTAAACTTAGTGTTGAGGGTATGAAACCCTGAGTTTTGTGTTACGTGATTGATGTTGAGGTGACGCACATGGTAGGTGATGGTGTGTGGGCGTGCACCTTGCAAATTGGGACTCTGTTGTTCCCAGGGCACTGAATAGTGGCCCGATTCTTGTTGATATATTTATTTTCACCATGTGATAAAGTATATGAGCTGTACGTCATGCTAAATATCATGTTTTGGCTTCATGCTGATATTGTTGAGACCCGAGTGATCGTTTCTTGCTGTCATATCATTAGTTTCATTGATATTCTGTACTCAGTCTTGTTCATGCATATCATATTATGTCTTAGTCTTGGTTATTATCATTTGGCACATCATATCATTGTTTCCTGCTAGTATTGTGGCATAGTGAGCCCCCATGTGTGAGTCTAGATAGTGATGACTGAGTGAGGCCGAGAGCCTGATTATAAATGATAGTTGGACTGCACGCCGCAACTGATTATTGATTATATCTGGCCTGAAAGGAGCCCCTCTAGAGCCTACACACTTCCAGTGAGCGCGAATAATATTATTGAGGGATGGATTTCCCTGGACATGGATTTTTTCTGAAGTATTGATATATGGAGACGGATTTCTCCACAGGGATGGATTTCCCTTGTTTCTCGATAACGAGTGACGTCTAGTCATTGTTGAATATATTTCGTGATAGATTTTTTTGGTCCGCATGGACATATATGGTACCGGATGGTTGAGCATTTATGCATCATTGAGGGATGAATTTCCCTGGGCATGAATATGCCCGAAGTACCGAGTGGTTGAGTGGGTTGCAGTGAGGTTGAGTACTTAGAGAGTGTGAGCACATGATTCATCTCTAAGGTACATGGCATTGACATGCACATTGGGAATTCATGCATGTTGTACGATGTCACATGATTCATGACTTCTTACATATATTGATATGTGGTTATAGAGAGGTGTTTCACACTTGTTATTTGAAAAAGGAAATGAAACATGCCTATTTATTGTGGAGAGGAAATTTCAAGAAAAAGTTACAAATGTCAAAACTTACTTATATTTTTAACGATTTTGGTAGAAGAATTGGGCTTTCATTTGTATACTTGAAAAGTGGAACTGCTTTTTTCGGAAAACTATGAAAATGCGAGCATCGTATTTCTGCGCTATTTCTTTACTTCTTTGATGTACACTATATGAACTATTGTTGGATTATTTGTGTTGAACCCAAATTATGCACCACATTGTCACTACTTTCAACCTAAAGTTAGGTTTGTTACTTTTTGAGTACATGAGGTTGGTTGTACTCATACTGCACTTCATGCACATTGCGTTCAGATGCCAGATGTTGAGGTTGCTGCGATCGGTGGTTGCTGGACTTGGAGGCGAACTTGCGTTCTTACGGTAGCTGCCTCTTGTTCACGGCAACCTTAGATATATAAACTCTGTTTAAGTAATACTATAGAAGATGTATTTTCTTCATATCTGCTTTGTAAACTCTATTCTTAGAAGCTTATGATTTGTACTACCCATCCTTGGGAAATGTATAAGATTTAAATAATTTTGATATTTAACTATTTTATTAAGTTAAATGGAATTGGATAATTATTAATTGACTTATCTAACGAATTGGGTTAGGTGCTATCACGACTAGTAAATTTTCTATCATGACATACAAATAGTAGGCTACACTCTTTTGTTTGGATTGTGATCTCAAAGTCAATAATGTAATAATTTACTATTTATAATCTTATATGAGGGTGTTCATATAGCTTATGTGACAATTGTGTGTTTACTGCTGCTACCATATTGTTTACCACAGTGAATCATTTGCAATTAAACATATAGGGATGAGTGAGTGTAAGTGGTTAAGGGTATTTGGGAGTAGGATGTAGTTTGTGGTTGAGATGTCCTCCCTGACATAAGCACCTCGGGGTCCCTAAGACCCTTGTGAACTTTGAAGTATCAGAAATCCAAATGGAGGTGTATAAGATTTTGCACTAAGCTCCTAATCATTGGTACTTGTTAATCTCTTTAGGATTAGTGCAAATGAAAATGGCTTCACTGTGATAATTATTTTGCTTATTTTGCTTACACTTTAATTATTTTGTCCTATTGGGCCTCATATTGACTTTACTATACTTTTCACATTTGAATGTTACAGCCTATTTTATTAATATATTATTTATTGTCGAGAAAAATACAAAATCGAACATTTTTTAACTAGTATTTAAGAAAATGATACAATTTTTTATTTATTTTTATATATAGCAATTTTTTTTACAATACTAGCATATGTAAGACTAATGTGTAGTGAGATACAAATTATGGGATCCGTTTTATCCTAATCTATTTTTTAACATTCTCTCTCATCCTCCTTTCTATTTCAATGACGTAGATTTAGCATTCAAATCTATCTTTCCTTTATTATGAATTTATGTCTATTCATATATTATAACAAATATATATTGTATCATTTATAGAAATGGTATAAATATCGTATAATATCTATATGTATAAAAACGCAATATGTCATATATGTATTATTTATTCCTATATTATACCAAATATACATATCCCATTGGTCAACTTTTCCCTTAAAACAAATTGAATAAACATCAAATTAGGATGAATCCGTAATTTTGGGGCGTGAGAAATAGGGACATTTTCATTGCATTTTTCAAGGGGCTGATTGAGATGAAAGTGAGAGTTATTTAAGGTACGTTTTAAGAAACGTAATTAATAAGTTGCCAATTTTGTTAATTATTATTTAGTGCTAGAATTCTGCAATATTTTCTTAAATATTGCCTATTTATGTTTTTTCCTCATTATTGTCCCACATGAAGTCTCACTAATGTCTTCTCTATACCTTTATGTGCATGTTCGAATTTGGGCCTGCTGAGTTCTTTGGAACTCAACCCCAAGTTTCGGCCTAGAGATTGTGTTGATGAAGCCTGTCGCTACTGTGTTTGAAGTCTGATGGGGCTACCTTTCCTTTGGCCCAAGATTAAGTCTGTTATTGAATGCTCGTTATACTTTAATCTTTTAGGAACCTAGGCAAGCAAAAGGAATCACTGTTTATACTATACTAGTAAATTTACCCGCGCGAGGCGCGGTCGAACGAATTTAAGTTTTAGCTAATTAAATTAACTTAACGAAATATAATAAGAATTTAAAAGGCTCAAACTAAAATTAGATTTAGTAAATGTAGATAAATTCCATCTTAAGACTACTAATTATGAAAATAAAAACATTTAAGTTATAATTATTCGTATATTAAAAGATGAAAATATATAAATGAAATACAAACTTTTATATTAGCAGTAACGTTGCCTCTTACCTTGTCAATATTTTAATACCTTCCTTGTTTTTGGAGAGTACATTCTACATACCTTTTATTTAAAAATAAATAAAGTTAAAATTTTATAAATATCTAAAAGTAGATTGTAATGAATTTAATTATTTCAAATTAATACTTACGATGTAACCTAGACGTAAATCTAGAACACAATTGAAGCTTATCTTGACCAAACCACCCTTCTGTTGCAAGATTATTAGATAAAACAATTAATAATTTTCAGTAAAAGGTATATATATATATATATATATATATATATATATATATATATATATATATATATATATATATATATATATATATATATATATATATATATATATAGATATATATATATATATATATATATACGCATATGAAATAACTACATAAATCTATAGTACAAGCTTCCTATGTATGTAGAAATAATATACTCATACATACCTAAAACTTCAAGTATAGATATTTTCAAAAAAAAAAAAATCAATAAAAATTGCACCTATATTTTTTGTTATACACAAATTGAAGGATTAAAATAAAAAGAGATAGTCCAAACAGCACAACAAAATGTAAGAAGTTATTCATATACCCGAAAAAGAGTATTTAACCAATGATGCTTTTTGGAGATTCTTTCTGCTACCGATTTTTCATCAATTTTCTTCTTTTTTAATGTAAACTTATGTGCATGTCTTTTATCCGTATGTCTTATTCATCACATACATATAAAGAACTTAACCTAAGTTTGATGATTTAATAGCATTTGAATAGAGTCTCTATTTACTTATATGTAGAGGAAAAATAACCCATTCATTGAATTTTTAAAATCCAAGATACATTACAAATGAGTTTATTTTACTACTGCTCTCTACACCACGTCAAATCCAGAAAATACAGTTTCTTCTTTTTATTACATAAAAATGACCAATTTAAACCAATATGAGATGACCAACCACAAAAAAGGAAAAGGAAAAGCAAATACACCGAGAGTCTTGTGCTGAGTTTATCCCTTCATGACATGCCTCATTACTATCAATATTCTCATTGCGAAGCATCTTTTTATCTTGTGCGTCATCTGCATAAATGAATTTCAAAAAAAGAAGAAGTCAAATTTCACTATTTTTAATTAGAAATTTATAGTGAGCAGAACAATGAAAAAGAAAGGAAGTAAGAAAATCTTGAAGTTTAGAAATTGTTTATTCATTTTGTATTACCACTGCATCCCACAAAACTAACCAGAGTAGTAAATTTTCACTAATCTAATTAAAATAAAAAAATTAGTATAAAGCCGAATATATATATAAAAAAGAAAGCAGACCTTGAAGTTGCAAAAGTTTCAAAGAAACGCCTTCCATTGAGAGAAGAAATTAATAGAGTTCCGTTAAATATTAGGTGCGCTTAAAAAGGAACAAAGAATGGTTGGATATCATAACTGATGACTTTTGAAATCTAGTGTTAATGACTGCTAAATGCGGGAAGGGAAAACGACGTTTCGAATATTTGAAGAGCAGCTTTTGGTGATGACTCTGTTCCAAAACGCATGGATAAAATTGTAACCTAAAGAATATGTAAGGTCACATCTTTTAGAGAAAAAGAAATTAATAACTAAGGGAAAGTATGAGAAAAAATGCCAAATAAATGAGAGAAAAGATAAATAGTAATCCTAGCTCAAGAGAGGTGCCATGTCAGCTTTCTTTTTCCCTCCTTTATAGATATATATAGATTAAGCTATAAAACTTCAACACTTTGGCCACTTATTTTTGCTATACAAGATTTCAATTATATTTATGCAAACCGTTCTAATGAAGCCCTTTTGAAGTTTGAAAAAGATTTGAAATGCAAGCGACCCCTTCTATTAAAATCCGAAATTTAAAGGATGATTCCAAAGTTGGTTTTCTATAAACAAAATCAAATATGGTGGAGGTTAAAGATCATCAAACCTCAGTAAGTTTTCTCCAAAATATTGCTACAAGTTGAAATCAATTTCCAAAGGTATATTCAAGATTCATTTTTAGTAGTCTCTTGCTCTACTAGATGTACACAAACACCCCCCTTATTTCAAAAGACAAAAATATTTAAGACATAGCCACCCTTTATAATTCTTTTAGATCTTGTAGATGTAAACAATATTTCAAAAGACTTTACAAGTTAAATCTATGTTCTGTTTTTCAAAGTACATATACTACAATCTTTCGAAAATAGTAGACTACAAACAAGACATAGAGTAAGCCACAAATTTTTAAGCACTAAGCTAACTAGGATACAAATATCTAATTCCTTAAACTTAGTCTAAGTATTATAGAGCTACCTTAGGTAGATTTGAAGGGGGTAAGTAATACCTTCTTCATAGAAAACAAGAACCCTTACCCTAATCGCATCGGTGAGTAGACTAATAGAATAATAATCTGATAAATGAATAGATAACCTAGTATTCCTTTAAATATTAGGCGGTGTCTCTTTTCTATTAACAATAGAAAAACCACTAGTAGAATCTTGTCTTGACTCGTGTAAAATACAGTGCAACAACACCACTTGAATATGATCATTAATGGAAAAAGACCAAAAGGGAACTATCCAAAAAGTTCAACAGATACAATATTAATAGCATAATGCTATGAATCCATTCCACGAGGAAGAAATAGGACACACAAAACGAGCATAAGGAATCATATCCAACACATCCCTATTGTGGCGTGGAACCCAATGCATACATAATACCATTGTGATGTGCAATCCGATTCACATATACCAATTCACATGGGGATACCCGTCGAGCCAAAATACTTATACTCACTAAACACACGTGTAAACACAACAAGCACATATAGTGCATAAACATAACCATAGAGAGACGGATGACATATTGCGCTATGAAAAAGGCCAAGCATGACTAAGGTAGAATAAGAATATTAAAATCTCAAGAGCCACCTCACTCAAATACTGACACAAGGCCTAAACAGAACCACAACATACGTGTGAATAATCAAGCAGCATCACAACCTATTATAGCATAACGAAGTAACACATGGAATAGATCAAGGAATGAATAACATCCACTCCATCCGATGACATACCCATAGAAAATGTTACAGTGAATAAGCGAGTCGAATCAATGTAGAATACACATTCTTAGTAGGCCTACCAATGGGCCTCCAAATTAATTCAAGTCATTCCAGAATAAGTTAATAGACCTCCTAAGGTCCATAATGACCACATCCATGACACTCACAATCAGCTGTCAAAATCGAAACATACTTTCACAGTTCGCAATCAGAGGAATAGTCCACCTATTCGAAATAAAATATTCAAACTGCAAGAGTAAAAAAATCCCCATACTTGATCTGTAACTCTTCTACTCAAGCGACTGCCATGTCACACACACACAATCATCCCACGAAAGATACTCCTATAACGTTATGCATCATGTAGTAATACACGAACATCAATGGTTGTCAACCATGAAATTTTCTGTAGTTGTATTCTAGCATTTGCAATTAATACACAATGGGTCTTTCACAAACACCCTCCTCAGGAGATACATTATGCTATCATTATTTTAAATATTAGATATTTGTCGTGATGTCTAAAACTCATAATACTCCTTTCAAAATTGAACCACAACTTTGTTTATGTAATCTCAAGCGCACACACCTCACCATATCAATCATACTAATATACAAAAGTACAAGAATCTCATTATCATCTCTGAATCAAGAATAGGATATACGCAAACTTCGCTCTGAACTCAATTTAGAAGAATATCACAACATGCAATAAAATTTTCCATTATTGTAGAAGCCACCAACCATAAGTCGTGATCACTAGCATAACAACCTCTTTGGAACCTACATGCGCATATCTAAACTAGTTGAACTGAATACCTATAGATCACCCAAACCACATTGACCGTCGAACCCAATAGTATTACCACAAAAACACACATAAAGCCATATAATACTAAATGAACTAATTATTTCTCTTACCATGCGGAACCAAGCTATTGTTAGAGCTATGCTGACCCAGCTCCTTCGGATTACTCATGACTCGCCTCCACGACAATATTACTCTTCCCAAGTATACTATAGACCTCAATCAAAACTCATCCCTAGTGATCACTATATGAAATATTTCCTAAGACTTGTGAGCCACTTATTCCCTCTTACACATCCGATAGTACCTTTAACACAAAATACCTACTCTGAAGAAGCCTTATATGAATTTGTAGCTGTTTCTGCTATCTCTCAAACACTATTATGCATAACCAATAATAATATAGAAATGCTGTAAATCTCTTTCACAAACCAAACACATATCTATCCTTAGATATTACATATATAATCTTGAATATATCAAAATATTCTCGGGAGTCACCTACTCAATTCTAGTCTAAATACATATCCAATCATGCCGAACGATTAGTGCTCCATTAGCCCATGAGTACGCCAAAATGAAAGGAATGAGGGAATCTTTCTGCCGATCCCGAAGTTAGGGATATAGATCGACGCTCAACCGAGTGAACCCGGCCAAGCAAGCCTATTAGATTTCCTTCTACCCAAATTTATCCATGAATAAAGAGAAAATATATATCATTAATGAAACAGTGAGGGGATTTCATTAACAACCCCAATTTTCATTTTCATTATTTACTCCATTTTTAAGTCTCAAATACATACACTTTCATAATGGATGCAAAACAAGTGATTTAAATTTATCATGAAAATTTAACTTTTCCAATACCAATACACAACCCACGCTATGTCTACAAGTTATCTAATAGATACAATATATAAATATAATCGTGCCGGCAATAAAGCTTCGGCTATACCTCAAATACAATACAAGAGGTATAAAAGATACATGACCACAAAATATAGTGGGGCTCACAAAGTCAGTTGGGAAGAGAGTGTATCGCTATCGCTGATAAATGTCGCCTATTGTGAAGCCACCTGCATCTATTAAAAATGCAGAGCCCCTGATAAAAAGGACGTTAGTACGGTCGAATAGTTCTAGTATGTATGACTAAAGCCTCTTTCAAAATAGAATGCCATTAAAAGAAAAGGACATCCATGTAAACAACAAGAAACAATCAATGATATTCGACGGTCACGTTGAAACATAACAATTTTCAAAATATGAAAATAAGGCAGTGATGATGATAATAGAAATATAGAGATAATATTATTTTTGGTTAGAAGATCTTTAGTAGCGATTCACCATAATTCACAATACCATTGTTCACATTATACACATCATAACCAACCTCACAATACCATCGTGAATTTAGCACATAGTTCAATTCCGACTTGATCGGCTAGGATGTCGTATTTGAAGATATCAACCACAATCACAATCTTAAGCACAATCATAATCTCTATGCAAATATATCGCCATGAATCTAGCACGAAGTTCGATCTCGACCCGATCGGCTTAAGACATCAACCACAATTTTAATTATAATGTCCAGAAGAATCACCACCATATTTGTAGTATGGCATTTGATCACGATCCGGTCATCTAGGCCATCTCATGTGATACATCAACCACAATCACAATTTCATTTACAAATTCCAATACAGTCACCACCATGTGTGCGGTATGGCATCCGATCACGATCCGATCAGCTAGGCCGTCTCATATAAGAAATTATCCTTTGCAATCATTAATCTCATCCCAAATAAGAAAAATAATTTTATCACATCAATATCATCTCAAATAAGAGGAAAAACATTTTTGATTTACATACAAAGGGAACATAAATACAGATTTCATTTACCTCATGACCTTTCATATAGTATATAGCTTAATTGGTACTTTTAACCACTTACAACTTCATTATTTTATTGGTTCTCTAGGCATACATATATTTTTTCTTTCATGGCACAATGGCCGTATTTCATATTCCACACTTTTATTTCTTTTCTTTCATGGGTCATCATCATAAATATCAACATATAGAATACATTGAAAATCACAACATTAAAGTCTTCATTAAAATAGAATTATTTTCAATAAATGGAGTAAAATGATTGGAAATCGAACCGCGAGTTAAATTCACAAACAAGTAACATAATATTCATCAGCAAATAGCATGCACCAAGGCACATCCCCCTGAATATGTCGGGTTATAACATCCATCACCAAGGCAAACAAGAGAGGACTAAGTGCCGATCCTTGATGGAGCCCTAAAACCTCAAACCATTTCCCGGTGGTTATGGGGCTCCATCAAGGATCAACGCTTAGCCCTCTCTTATTTGCCTTGGTGATGGATTCTATAACCCGACATATTCCGGGGGATGTGCCTTGGTGCATGCTATTTGCTGATGACATAGTATTGATAGACGAAACGAGGGTCGGTGTGAATGAGAAGCTAGAGGTATGAAGACAGACTCTCGAGTCTAAGGGTTTCAAAATAAGCAGATCTAAGACTGAATACCTGGAATGCAAGTTTAGCGCCGAGCCGAGCAAAGTAGGTAGGGACGTGAAGATTGGATCTCAGGTTATCACCAAGAGGGACAGTTTCAGATATCTTAGGTCGGTGATTCAGGGGGACGGAGAGATTGATGAGGATGTCACTCATCGTATAGGAGCAGGATGTTCGAAGTGAGGCTTGCATCAGGAGTCCCGTGTGACAAGAAAGTGCCACTGAAACTTAAGGGGAATTTTATAGAGATGTGGTTAGACCTGCCTTGCTGTATGGGGCGGAGTGCTGGCCGGTGAAGAACTCTCATGTTCATAGAATGAAGGTTGCGGAGATGAGGATGCTCAGGTGGATGTGCAGACTCACCAGGTTAGATATGATTAAGAATAAAGTTATTTTAGAGAAGGTGGGGGTGGCCCCGGTGGATGAGAAGATACGTAAAGCGAGGCTCAGGTGGTTCGGGCATGTACGAAAGAGAAGTCCTGATGCCCCGGTAAGAAGTTGTGAACGACTGGTGGTGGTCGGCATGAGGAGAGATTGAGGGAGGCCTAAGAGGTATTAGAGAGAGGTGATTAGGTATGACATGGCTAGGATGCGGATTTCCGAGGACATGGCCCTTAATAGAAAAGTCTGGAGGTCTAGTATCAGGATCGTAGGATAGGGGCTCCTATAATTTTTCGAACTCCTTTCCCGGGGTTGGGTGATGTAACGACCCGACCGGTCGTTTTAGAAAATTACGCCCCAATCCCTAATTTAACTGTTCCCCTAAGTTCATTTCTGCCATTTTGGGTTGCCGGGAGAGTCGGTTCTGAAAATTTGAGCATTTTGGGACACTTAGTCCCTAAATAAGAGCTTTGAAGCTAGAAAATGGCCCGTAGCCGGAACAGTGTTAAGACGATCTCGGAACGGAAATCCGATGGTTCCATTAGTTCCGTTAGGTGATTTCGGGGTTGGGAGCGCGTTTGGAATGTATTTTGGAGGTCCGTAGCTCAATTAGGCTTGAAATGCCGAAGGTTGAAATTTTGGCGAATCCGAACGATAGGTGAGATTTTGATCCGGGGGTCGGAATGGAATTCCGACAATTCCTGTTATGTGATTTTGGATATGTCCGCAAATGTTCAGGTCATTCGGACGTCGTTTGGTCGGGTTTTAGATCGAATGTGCAATTTGGAAAGTTTTAAGAAATTTAGGCTTGAATTCGATGAGAATTATGGGTTTTGATGTTGTTAGACGTGTTTTGATGATTAGAATAAGTTCGTATCATGTTTTGGAATAGGTTGGTGGTTTTCGTTGGGATCTCGGGGGTCTCGGGATGAATCCGGGGGTCCAATCGGGCTATTTCATGCATTTTGGAAATGCTGTTAACTGCTGGTGTGTGCTGCAGACGATTGCTCTATGCGATCGCAATGGGCTAATGCGATCGCATAGAAGGTTTTGGAGAGGCCAAGTATTTGTTCTATGTGATCGCGGGCATGGATATGCGATCGCATAGTTCTGGAAAATTGTGCTCTGCGATCGCGAACAGTCCTATGCGATCGCATAGTGTATAGAGAAGAGGGGTCCCAGGTCCAGCTTTTGTCCTATGCGATCGCGGAGCAGGGTATGCGATCGCATAGGTATATTTTGGTGAGCATTGCGATCGCATTAAGGACTATGCGATCGCATAGAGTAGTTTGGCGAGGTCAAAATTTGTTCTATGCGATCGCAACAGGGATCATGCGATCGCATAGAGTAAAAATGTCTGGCAGTGACTTAAGTCCGGAAACATTTCAGCCGCGACCCATAAATCAAAAACACCATTGTTGAGCTCCAAGAGAGTATTTTGAAGGGGAAACGCTGGGATATCATCGGGAAATTAATCGGGGGTAAGTTTCTTGACCTTAATTCGTTGGTTTATCATGAAATCCGTGATTATTTCACTGAAATTGAAAGATTAAAGGTGGGTTTGAGCCCTAGGCCTAAATGTTAGAAAATCTCTGATTTGAGTGGGCAAATGGAGTCCGATTTTGGTAAATTTTATATGCCTAGACTCGTATCGAGATAAGGAACCTGAATATATAGTTTTCGTGATTTTTCGATAAGCGTACCGAAAGTCGGGTTTTGGCAACTTGTGGGTTTTGGTGCATTTTGAGTTATTTTGATTGGGTAATGCCCAATTGGCCTATTTTGGTGTGATTCTATTGATTTTTATCAGATACTACACTTGTGGAGGCCGACATTCGCGGCAAGAGGGTTATTTCTTAGCGGTTTTGTACCGGAATTGAGGTAAGTGGCTTGTCTAACCTCGTGTGGGGGAATTCTCACCCCTAGGATATTATGTGATAGTTTAAATGCCTTGTACGCGAGGTGACGGGCGTGTACATGCGCTGGTTGTTGAACACATACTTTACCCAAAATGTTTAATGAGTGATATTCATGTTCTTAGTCATTAAATTTGATATTTCTACCCGGCAGTAGTTAGAAAAGTATGATTAGCTAGAATTTAACTATCTAGTTGCTTAATTGACTTACTTGAGTTTTCTTGGTAATCGCTGGCGCTGTTCATCGGCGAAGTTACCGTTAAGCATATTATACTTCTCTCTGTGTATTCCTTTACTTGCTGTGATTATGGACTACGGGTTCAATTCCCGAGATCCTGAAATTATTTGAATACGGACTACGGGTTCAATTCCCGAGATCCTCAAATTATTTGAATACGGACTACGGGTTCAATTCCCGAGATCTTGAAATTATTGAAATACGGACTACGGGTTCAATTCCCGAGATCCTGAAATTATTGAAATATGGACTACGGGTTCAATTCCCGAGATCCTAAGATTGATGGGTAGGGACTGCGGGTTCGATTCCCGGAGATCCTGAGTTATTGATATATTATTGAGACATGGGCTGCGGGTTCGATTCCGGAGACCCAGAGGTACTGAGAATGGGACTGTGGGTTCAATTCCCACAGATCCTGGATTCGTTTATTTGAGCTGGTTAATTGTTGTTAGCTTAATTGTAGACAGTCGCAGTAATCATCATGATGTTGTTATTTCGGAAATTATTATCATTTAAGCTGTTTACTTTGTTATCATCATTATATTATTGTTTTCTCAGTAGGGCCCTGACCTACCTCGTCACTACTCCATCGAGGTTAGGCTTGGCACTTACTGAGTACCGCCGTGGTGTACTCATGCTACTCTTCTGCACACTTTTGTTGTGCAGATCCAGGTACATCAGAGCAAGCTCGTGCTAGGTGATCCCGCAGCTTTCTGGGAGACTTCGAGGTATGATCTGCTACGTTCGCGGATCCGGAGGCTTTCCTTCTACTCTAGAAGTACTAGTTGATATTTTTCTTCATTTCGTTGTTAGATACTCTTTACATATAGAGCCACAGTTGTATTTCTCTTTTAGTCTGTGTTACCGTGGGGTTCCGGATCTTGGTACTGTTTTATTCATGGTGTTGACGGACGTATGTGCCAAGTGGCACGGATTACATATCTTTTACCCTATTTTCCGCTGTTTTCTTATTTAAGTGTAAATAACTTGTATATTCCGCAACGTGTTAGGCTTACCTAGTCGTGGGGACTGGGTGCCATCATGACATGTTCACGATTGGTGAACTAGGGTCGTGACAAGTTGGTATCAGAGCTCTAGGTTCATAGGAGTCACGGGACACGGACCGGTTACTTAGAGTCTCGCTGATCGATACGGAGACGTCTGTATTTATCTACGAGGGGCTATGTGACTGTTTAGGAAAACTCTTCATTTCTTTGGATTCTTTGTCGTGCGACATTTTTGGCATCAATAATCTAAATTATTGATTTCTATTCTCTCACAGATGGTGAGGACACGATCTACTCGCGATGATCGGGTACCCGCGCCCCCTGTTGTCGCCGTTCGAGGCCGGGGCCGAGGTAGAGGACGAGGACGCGCCCGAGGTGCGGCCACGGCACCGCGCGCGCATCGCCGCCGAGGTACCGCGGGTAGACCGGGTTGGAGCGCGGGCACACGGTACAATGACTACGGCTGCTACTACTCCGGCGCTACAGGAGACCCTGGCTCAGTTCGTGAGTATGTATACCACTTTAGCCCGGGCAGGGCTGCTTCCTCTTGTTGCGGCTACATCTCGGGCGGGGGAGGGGCCCGGACTCCCGCGGCCGTTACACGGAGCGGCGTGTGCCGGTGGGACGGGTTCCGGATGTTTTGGTTATGCCCCCTGCTCAGCACAGCCCGGAGGTGGACCAGCTGCCTCTGAGGACGAGCGGCGTAGATTGGAGAGGTTCAAGAAATATGACCCTCCAGTGTTTAGTGGTTTGGCTTCGGATGATGCATTGGGTTTTCTGGAGGAGTGTCATCGTATTCTTCGTACTATGGGGATTGTGGAGACCAGCGGGGTTTCCTTCACTACGTTTCAGTTTCGTGGGACCGCTTATGATTGGTGGCGCACGTATGAGTTGGATAGTCCGGAGGAGTCCGCTTCGTTGACCTGGACGCAGTTTTCAAATCTGTTTTTGACGGAGTTTGTTCCCCAGAGCCTTAGGGATTCTTGGCGCTCGGAGTTTGAGCGGTTGCGACAGGGCTCCATGTCAGTATCGGAGTATGCTATCGGTTTCACCCGCCTAGCCAGGCATGCACCGGCTTTGGTAGCCACGGTTCGGGAGCGAGTGCGGAGATTTATTGAGGGCCTTGTTCCGCCTATCCGATCCAGCATGGCCAGAGAGCTTGAGACAGATATATCTTATCAGCAGGCGGTTAGCATTGCCAAGAGGATCGAGAGTATGCTCCCTAGAGAGCGGAGAGAGAGAGAGAGGCCAAGAGGTCTCGTGAGTCGGGCCATTTCTCTGGTGCCCGCACTTCATCAGCCGGTCGTTTTGGCAGGGGTTATTCCGGTCGACCAGTTCACTCGGCATTGCCCACAGCCGGTAGTACTCCAGGTCTTCCAGCACCTCAGGAGCCTTATTATGCTCCCCCAGTTTCCAGTGCACCTCCTGCGCGGGGTCCTTCCAGGGGTCAGACTAGTGGGGGTGAGGCCGGTCAGTCACAGCCACCGCGTCCTCTCAGAGCTTGTTTTGAGTGCGGGGATACTCGCCACCTGGTTAGGGAGTGCCCCAGGCGCAGGAGGGGAGCACCTCACCAGTCTTCGCAGCATCAGCGTGGCTCTCAGGGTCAGCAGGCTATCATTCCAGCTCCAGCTGCTATTCCACCTGCCCAGCCAGCCAGGGGCGGGGGTCAGGGTTCTAGAGGCCGCCCTCGAGAGGGGGGACAGGCCAGATTCTATGCTATTCCTGATCGCGCTGCGGCTGTTGCATCTGACTCTGTTATCACAGGTATTATTATGGTTAGTCACAGGGAGGCATCGGTTCTATTCGACCCTGGTTCCACTTTTTCATATGTGTCTTCTTACTTTGCTTCTCATCCGGGTGTGCCTCGGGATTCTTTGAGTGCCCCCATTTATGTTTCCACTCCGGTGGGTGATTCTTTGGTCGTGGACCGTGTATATCGGTCGTGTTTGGTTACCATTTGTGATTTTGAGACCAGAGCGGATCTATTGCTGCTTGGGATGGTCGATTTTGATATTATTCTGGGCATGGACTGGTTGTCGCCCCATTATGCTATTCTTGATTGTCACGCCAAGACCGTGACGCTGGCTATGCCAGGCATTCCACGTATTGAGTGGAGTGGTACTCTAGATCACAACCCTAGCCGTGTTATTTCTTTTCTCAGAGCTCAGCGTATGGTTGAGAAGGGGTGTGCTGCTTATCTAGCCTATGTGCGGGACGTCAGTGTTGACACTCCCTCTATTGATTCTGTTCATGTGGTACGTGACTTTGCTGATGTATTTCCAGCTGATCTTCCGGGCATGCCGCCCGACAGAGATATTGACTTTGCTATTGACTTGTTGCCGGGCACTCGGCCCATTTCTATTCCACCGTACCGTATGGCTCCTCCTGAGTTGAAGGAGTTGAAGGATCAGTTACAGGAGTTATTGGGCAAGGGTTTTATTCGACCCAGTGTTTCGCCTTGGGGTGCTCCCGTATTGTTTGTGAAGAAAAAGGACGGTTCTATGCGTATGTGTATTGACTATCGTCAGCTGAACAAGGTTACAGTGAAGAACCGGTATCCTTTGTCCCGTATTGATGATTTATTTGACCAGCTACAGGGCGCACATGTGTTTTCAAAAATTGATTTGCGCTCTGGATATCACCAGCTGAAGATTCGGGAGCCAGATATCCCGAAGACTACCTTCAGGACCCGGTATGGTCACTATGAGTTCCTCGTGATGTCTTTTGGGCTGACTAATGCCCCAGCAGCCTTTATGCATTTGATGCACAGTGTGTTCAGGCCTTATCTGTGCTCGTTCGTGATTGTCTTCATTGATGATATTCTAGTATATTCCGGAGCCGGGAAGAGCACGAGCAGCATTTGAGGATAGTGCTTCAGATTCTGAGGGAGAAGCAGCTTTATGCCAAGTTCTCTAAATGTGAATTCTGGTTGAGTTCGGTAGCATTTTTGGGCCACGTGGTGTCGAGTGATGGTATTCGAGTAGATCCGAGGAAGGTGGAGGCCGTGCAGAGTTGGCCCAGACCCTCCTCCGCTACTGAGATTCGCAGTTTCCATGGTTTGGCGGGCTATTACCGTCGTTTTGTAGAGGGTTTCTCTTCGATTGCAGCACCTATGACTAGATTGACCCAAAAGGGTGCCCCTTTTCAGTGGACAGACGAGTGTGAGGCGAGCTTTCAGAAGCTCAAGACAGCTTTGACTTCGGCCCCTATATTGATGTTGCCTACGGGTTCGGGGTCCTATACTGTATATTGTGATGCCTCACGAGTTGGACTCGGTGCGGTATTGATGCAGGACGGTAGGGTGATTGCCTACGCGTCGAGACAGCTGAAGGTGCATGAGAAGAATTACCCTGTTCATGATTTGGAGCTAGCTGCCATTGTTCACGCCTTGAAAATTTGGCGTCATTATTTATATGGGGTTCCTTGTGAGATCTACACTGATCACCGGAGCTTGCAGCACTTGCTTAAGCAGAAGGACCTGAATATGCGTTAGAGGAGATGGTTGGAACTACTGAAGGACTATGATATTACTATTCTCTATCATCCGGGCAAGGCTAATGTGGTTGCTGATGCCTTGAGTCGTCGGGCGGAGAGTTTGGGGAGTTTAGCATATCTACCAGCTTCGGAGAGGCCTATGGCGATGGATGTTCAGGCTTTGGCCAGGCAGTTTGTTAGACTGGATCTTTCGGAGCCCAGCCGGGTTCTAGCTTGTGTGGTTTCTCGGTCTTCTCTATTTGACCGCATCAGGGAGCGTCAGTTCGATGACCCTCATTTGCTTGTCCTTCAGGATAGAGTTCAACGTGGTGATGCTCGAGATGTTACCATCGGAGATGATGGAGTTATGAGGATGCAAGGGCGTATCTGTGTGCCCAATGTAGATGATCTTCGAGAGCTGATTCTAGCAGAGGCCCATAGTTCGCGGTATTCAATCCATCCGGGTGCCGCGAAGATGTATCAGGACTTGAAACAGCATTACTGGTGGAGGCGGATGAAAAGGGATATAGTTGATTATGTTTCCAGATGCCTCAACTGCCAGCAGGTGAAGTATGAGCATCAGCGTCCGGGTGGATTGATGCAGCAAATTGAGATTCCCGAGTGGAAATGGGAGCGCATTACCATGGACTTTGTATCTGGACGTCCACGGACGGTTAGGAAGTTTGATTCTATTTGGGTCATTATGGATCGGCTGACCAAGTCCGCCTATTTCATACCGGTGAGCACTGCTTATTCGTCGGAACGACTGGCGGAGATCTATATCAGGGAGATAGTTCGGCTGCATGGTATTCCAGTTTCCATCATTTCAGATAGAGGCACTCAGTTTACTTCACGGTTCTGGAGAGCCGTGCAGTAGGAGTTAGGTACTCGGGTGGAGCCGAGCACGGCATTTCACCCCCAGATGAATGGACAATCTAACCGCACTATTCAGATTTTGGAGGATATGCTTTGTGCATGCGTGGTTGAGTTTGAAGGGTCATGGGATCACTTCTTGCCACTGGCGGAGTTTGCTTATAAAAATAGCTATCAGTCCAACATTCAAATGGTGTCGTATGAGGCATTATATGGTAGGAGGTGCAGGTCTCCCGTGGGTTGGTTTGAGCCGGGCGAGGCCAGGTTGCTAGGTACTGATATGGTTCAGGATGCTATGGACAAAGTCAAGGTGATTTAGGACAGACTTCGTGCAGCCTAGTCTAGAGAGAAGAGTTATGCGGACAAGAAGGTTCGCGATGTGGCTTTTATGGTTGGCGAGCGGGTTCTACTTCGAGTCTCGCCCATGAAGGGCGTTATGAGGTTTGGGAAGAAAGGAAAGCCGAGTCCTAGATTTATTGGCCCTTTTGAGATTTTGAGGCGTGTTGGGGAGGTTGCTTATGAGTTGGCCTTACCTCCCGGCCTAGCCGGAGTTCACCCCGTATTTCATGTCTCCATGCTCCGGAGATACCATGGTGACCCGTCGCGTGTGTTGGATTTCACATCTGTTCAGCTAGACAAGGATCTGTCTTATGTTGAGGAGCCAGTAGCCATTCTAGACAGGCAAGTCAGAAAGCTAAGGTCAAAGAACATCGCTTCGGTAAAGGTTCAGTGGCGGGGCCGGCCGGTCGAGGAGGCGACTTGGGAGACCGAGCAGGATATGCGCAGCCAGTACCCTCATCTTTTCACTACTCCGGGTATGTTTTCTATGCTCGTTCGAGGACGAACGAATCTTTAAGTGTGGGAAGATGTAACGACCCGACTGGTCATTTTAGAAAATTACGCCCCAATCCCTAATTTAACTGTTCCCCTAAGTTCATTTATGCTATTGTGGGTTGCCGGGAGAGTCGGTTTCGAAAATTTGAGCATTTTGGGACACTTAGTCCCTAAATAAGAGCTTTGAAACTAGAAAACGGTCCGTAGCCGGAACAGTGTTAAGACGATCTCGGAACGGAAATCCGATGGTTCCATTAGTTCCGTTAGGTGATTTTGGGGTTGGGAGCGCGTTCGGAATGCATTTGGAGGTCCGTAGCTCAATTAGGCTTGAAATGCCGAAGGTTGAAATTTTGGCGAATCCGAACGATAGGTGAGATTTTGATCCGGGGGTTGGAATGGAATTCCGACAATTTCTGTAGCTTCGTTATGTGATTTTGGATATGTCCGCAAATTTTTAGGTCATTCGGACGTCGTTTGGTCGGGTTTTAGATCGAATGTGCAATTCGGAAAGTTTTAAGAAATTTAGGCTTGAATTCGATGTGAATTATGGGTTTTGATGTTGTTAGACGTGTTTTGATGATTAGAATAAGTTCGTATCATGTTTTGGAATAGGTTGGTGGTTTTCGTTGCGATCCCGGGGGTCTCGGGATGAATCCGGGGGTCCAATCGGGCTATTTCATGCATTTTGGAAATGCAGATAACTGCTGGTGTGTGTTGCAGACGAATGCTCTATGTGATCGCAATGGGCTAATGCGATCGCATAGAAGGTTTTGGAGAGGCCAAGTATTTGTTCTATGCGATCGCGGGCATGGATATGCGATCGCATAGTTTTGGAAAATTGTGCTCTGCGATCGCGTACAGTCCTATGCGATCGCATAGTGTATAGAGAAGAGGGGTCCCAGGTCCAGCTTTTGTCCTATGCGATCGCGGAGCAGGGTATGCGATCGTATAGGTGTATGTTGGTGAGCAGTGCGATCGCATTAAGGACTATGCGATCGCATAGAGTAGTTTGGCGAGGGTCAAAATTTGTTCTATGCGATCGCAACAGGGATCATGCGATCGCATAGAGTAAAAATGTCGGGCAGTGACTTAAGTCCAGAAACATTTCAGCCGCGACCCATAAATCAAAAACACCATTGTTGAGCTCCAAGAGAGTATTTTGAAGGGGAAACGCTGGGATATCATCGGGAAATCATCGGGGGTAAGTTTCTTGACCTTAATTCGTTGGTTTATCATGAAATCCGTGATTATTTCACTGAAATTGGAAGATTAAAGGTGGGTTTGAGCCCTAGGCCTAAATGTTAGAAAATCTCTGATTTGAGTGGGCAAATGGAGTCCGATTTTGGTAAATTTTATATGCCTAGACTCGTATCGAGATAAGGAACCCGAATATATAATTTTCATGATTTTTCGATAAGCGTATCGAAAGTCGGGTTTTGGCAACTTGTGGGTTTTGGTGCATTTTGAGTTATTTTGATTGGGTAATGCCCAATTGGCCTATTTTGATGTGATTCTATTGATTTTTATCGGATACTACACTTGTGGAGGCCGACATTCGCGGCAAGAGGGTTATTTCTTAGCGGTTTTGTACCGGAATTGAGGTAAGTGGCTTGTCTAACCTCGCGTGGGGAATTCTCACCCCTAGGATATTATGTGATAGTTTAAATGCCTTGTACGCGAGGTGACGGGCGTGTACATGCGTTGGTTGTTGAACACATACTTTACCCAAAATGTTCAATGAGTGATATTCCTGTTCTTAGTCGTTAAATTCGATATTTCTACCCGGTAGTAGTTAGAAAAGCATGATTAGCTAGAATTTAACTATCTAGTTTCTTAATTGACTTACTTGAGTTTTCTTGGTAATCGCTGGCGCTGTTCATCGGCGAAGTTACCGTTAAGCATATTATACTTCTCTCTGTGTATTCCTTTACTTGCTGTGATTATGGACTAAGGGTTCAATTCCCGAGATCCTGAAATTATTTGAATACGGACTACGAGTTCAATTCCCGAGATCCTGAAATTATTTGAATACGGACTACGGGTTCAATTCCCGAGATCCTGAAATTATTGAAATACGGACTACGGATTCAATTCCCGAGATCCTGAAATTATTGAAATATTGACTACGGGTTCAATTCCCGAGATCCTGAGTTATTGGTAGGGACTGCGGGTTCGATTCCCGGAGATCCTGAGTTGTTGAGATATTATTGAGACATGGGCTGCGGGTTCGATTCCCGGAGACCCAGAGGTACTGAGAATGGGACTGTGGGTTCAATTCCCACAGATACTGGATTTGTTTATTTGAGCTGGTTAATTGTTGTTAGCTTAATTGTAGACATTCAGAGTAATCATCATGATGTTGTTATTTCGGAAATTATTATCATTTAAACTGTTTACTTTGTTATCATCATTATATTATTGTTTTCTCAGTAGGGCCCTGACCTACCTCGTCACTACTCCATCGAGGTTAGGCTTGGCACTTACTGAGTACCGCTGTGGTGTACTCATGCTACTCTTCTGCACACTTTTGTTGTGCAGCTCCAGGTACATCAGAGCAGGCTCGTGCTAGGTGATCCCGCAGCTTTCTGGGAGACTTCGAGGTATGATCTGCTACGTCCGCGGATCCGGAGGCTTCCCTTCTACTCTAGAAGTACTAGTTGATATTTTTCTTCATTTCGTTGTTAGATACTCTTTACATATAGAGCCACAATTGTATTCCTCTTTTAGTTTGTGTTACCGTGGGATTCCGGATCTTGGTAGTGTTTTATTCATGGTGTTGACGGACGTATGTGCCAAGTGGCACGGATTACATATCTTTTACCCTATTTTCCGCTGTTTTCTTATTTAAGTGTTCATAACTTGTATATTCCGCAACGTGTTAGGCTTACCTAGTCGTGGGGACTGGGTGCCATCATGACATGTTCACGATTGGTGAACTAGGGTCGTGACAGGTGAGGCTTGTCAAGGCGACTCATAAATGATTCGGGCATTTGATTGTGTCTCCCTTATGGTAGTTATTTATGGTAGCTACTGTTGGATATTATTGCATGCCATTTTATGTATAATTCTTATGTTTAGATAACTATTTATGCGATTTCTGCCGGAATTACTAATGCTCTTTTGTTTTTGTTTTTGTTTTTGTTGTTGCTTTCCCTTTCCTTCTCTAAGACGAGGGTCAATTGGAAATAGCCTCTCTACCCTTTTGGGTAGGGGTAAGGCATGTCTACATATTACCCTCCCCAGACCCCACCTTGTGGGACTATACTGGGTAGTTGTTGTTGTTGTACTTTCTCTAAAAAGGGCAATACACAATTTCAATTCATGAATATGTAAGAGCTGAAAATGCATTCTGAATACGTACAAGACATATCATTAGTAAAATCAATCATTTGGGCATGGACTGAGTACATAAGATTTTAGGAAAATATATTTTTGAAGTCAAACAAGGCTTATTTCATAACCTTTCTCACATCGATCATCTCATTTCATCTCATCTCATCGCACCGTTGTCCACAAGTATAACTTTTTTTTGGAATGTTGGCCACACTTTATATCCCCAATTTACTTATTTCACTTCCAAATATCTTTATTTTTTATCAATAATAAGACATTTCCAAACAAGACTTTAGGTACACATATGAGTAATTAAGAGTCTTAAGCATATTGAAATTTTGTCACACAAATCGACATCATATCCTTCATTTGAAACACGACTCAAAGACATATCATTTTAATACACATATCATTCTTGAACACATTGCCAAAAGATAACATAACGCGATAGGGACATTTGAAACACGCTTTGAATACATAATTCTTGACACTTTACTTATTCGAAATACATATTGAACATCTATCTTCAACACTAGCTTATTTCGAATACATATTGAACATATATCTTTTAACACTAGCTGATTCAGAATAGCCAATTTTGTAATGAATAACTCGAGACTTACATAAATTTTATGAATACTGTGGGATTCAATTCCAAGAGAGAAGTTAGCCACTATACCTTTCTTGAGCTCTCCTTACATTACTATGATGCTCCGGAAATTTTAGCAGCTTCAATCTATTTAGAAACATAGCAAAACAAAACCATAATTAATAAGCTATGAAGCTGATTAAAATTATCTGGGCTTTATGTTTGAGCCCAATGTGATCAAGTGAGAAGAGTCCAGTTATAATTCATTCAAATTCCAGAGTTCAAATTAACCAAGCAAACAAATTCAATTCAATAGGCATTGTTAATTTCAGATTCGATCCTAGTTGGACACACAACTTAACACTTGAATTTTTAGTATCTTTTCCTGACTTCTATACTATGGTCATGGGTGATTACTTTTAAAAATTGAAACAAATCAATTTGTCAATTCAATAAATACAACAATTAAATGAAGTAAAACTCATTGAAACACGTAAAACCATTCACAATTTGGTTTTAAATCTTAAAAGCTGACTTTGAATTTTATTTTTTACACTTATACCTGAAATGTATATAGCTCTATGAATATGTATTTACCCTGGGGTTTATGTCTAAGAAAACGTACCTGAACCTATATACTATACTGGTTCTACATATGAATTTAAACAGAAAACTAATGCAACGCCCTAAGCTATATGCAAAACTTCATCAAACATAATTCCAGCATATGCTACAAAGGCTAAATATATACAAAATCTAATGTATTCATATCCAAATAGTCCAAAGCAGTCCAAAATAGTCCTAATTATACAAATAGTCCTAATTAATAATGGTAAGTACTTGTTCAAATGAAAGTTACAATTAAGTATTAAGACTAGTAATGACTATAGGGACAAATTCATGTGAGAACTAGCAGTCCCTCATCATTTAATTCCAAAGTTGTTCACATACATTGAGTCAAACTTCCAGACCATTGGAGAAATGAAAGTGTACCTAGAACTAAAGCAAATTAAGAGAAGAAGATAGAGTCGGCAACTTCACAGCAGTACAATAATAGGAAGCAACAGCTTGAAACTTGTTGTAAACCCAGAAGCACAGCTAGTAAACACCCAAAAACAACTTGAAAAAAACCCAGAATAACTTGAAATTGAGTTCAGGAACACTAGGAGTTTTAACTAACAGCCAAACTTGAAATCAGCCTAAGAAAATTTCAATGTAACAGTATTTCTTTTGGATTTTTAAAGAAAACTGACGTCTAAGATCAAATTTCGAATTCTAAGAGTGCAGATTTTGGTTTTTGGATTTGAAATTTAAATTTTTGATGGTTCAACTTGTAGAAGACTTTGGGGGAAATTTTTCAGATTGCAAAACTTGTTAAAGAAGGCAATGGGGATTGCCTTTTATAGGCAAATTTGAAGGGAAGTTTTGGATTTTCACTTACCCCCTTTTCCCCCTCTTTTATTTTTAGTTTTTTTTATTAATTATTCCTTCATTTTATGACTTGTTTCTCAAGTTACTACCCTAAGTTATTGATATTTCAATTAAAGTTCTATTTTAGAAGATCCTAGAAGATTCTAGCTTCAACTACATCATTCCTACCCAATCGTGAATACCTAAATCACCCCTGAACTTAATCTAAAATTACTAACCTAGTACTAACTAAACCTCAACCCCTTTTACTCTAGCTAGGATTATCAGCTATAACCAAATAATCCACTTAACTGTGGTTAACTAATCAAGGCTAGAATCAATCATTTACAATCAAACATACCCTAAAATTAAATAAATTGGATAAATTAAATAATCATGATATTAGATCTAATAATGAACTACAATTAATAGCTAAAATCAAATTGCAGTAAACAATCATGGATCGACTAATCGAACCAAGCACAAAATCAAACCAATTAGAAAAACAGAACATAATTAAATTACAAATGAAGACTAGAACAGAATCAAATTAACATGAAGAAAATTAAACAAACCAGCAAAAAACTTAAACTAAACCCTATAACACTGGACATGCTCGAACTTGAATTTAATGACAAAGAACTCAAACACAGCAAAATTAACAAAAGAACAAATTCCTACTATTGATTAGCAGAGGGTGAAAAACGAACAAATAAGAACCAGACAAACAAACTCAACCACTGATTCAGACGGATTGGTTAACAAAACAAAAAAGGTAAAAATAAAAATCAAATCCTAAATTGATTAATCAAGAACGTGCAGAAGAAACTAATTCGAATAATGAAGAAAAACCAAGAAAACTTACGCATGAAGTCATAGGGTTCTTCCACTTTTGTGATCTAAAGTTCGAACACCTTGGGCGAGATTTGAAGGCCACTAATGATGGATTAGGGACGAGGGAAGTGAGAACATCATACAATATCAATTTGGTGAGATTTGGGGGATTTAGGGTTTAGGCCGGATTTTTTATTTGAAATTCAAGGACTTTGGTGAGGATTCGAAGGCTATAGGCAATGGATTCATAGAGAGGGAGATGAGGAGGCTATATGGTGTAAATTTGGGGCCGTTTGGTGGTGTCGCCGCCGTGGGCGGCGGAGGCGGCATCCACAGATTTGGTTATTCGAACGGTTTGGCTAACTTTTGGGGAAACTAAGTTCATATTCCGGATGAGGAGAAGGAGGAGCACCTAGGGTGTATTTCTGGGGCTCATCGGAGCATCGCCGCCGGTGAAGGCTATTTCCGGCCGGCGGAGAACGGTGGATGGCAGGGGAGATGAAATGGGGTCTCTAGGGTATGTGTGGGGTGAGAGAGAGACGATGGATTGGGGGGGGGGGGTTAAGCTTAGTCGACACTTATATATTTATATTTGCCCAGTTCGTGGCCGTAGGATCAAGAATCCTCGACGGCCAGGATTAATCCCTATGAAACGACGTCGTTTTGGGGCGTTCAATGGACCGGACTGAGTTGGGTTGTGGGTTTGGGCTCATTTGAAACAGATTTTGGGAGGGGTTTTTTGGGCTGGTTTTCGATTGGCCCATATTACATAGCGCAACCCTTCAATCGTTTAATTCCTTTCTTTTCTATTCTTTTAATTCAATATTTTTTTAGATTTTATTAAATACAAAATTAAAATTGTCAAGACCTGATTTACTTCTAAAATTGAACCAACTAATTTTCAAAAATTTAAACAAATCCTAGTATAAAAAGAAACCTAAGGAACAATCTATATATTATTAAAAGCAAAGGAAAAAGCCTTCTCATTAAGCCACGTGGCAGCTTTAGAAAAAGCCACGTGGCATAGTTAGTTATTAAATTAGTCATTTAGTTAATAATTAATTATTAGTTATTCTTTTTAATTTTAAATATATATAAAAAACAAAAATAAATTAAAAACTACCATATATATATATATATATATATATATATATATATATATATATATATATATTAATTAACTATAATAAAAAAACTACTATATAAAAATGAAAATATAAAAATATATCTATATCTATATATTATTAAAAGGAGAGAAAAAATCCCTCTCCTTTTAAAATAAATGAAAAAAAGAGAAGAAAAACTACCCATTTACATCGGGGAGTAGTTTCAAGTTGGAGGTTTAAAATAAAAATGAATATCTTATAATTAACTGTAATAAAAAATTTATATAAAACAAATAACTACCCATTCAAATTGGGTGCCAATAGTTTTAAATTACAATTTTTAAATTATTTTAAAATAAAAAAGCAAAAAAAGAAGTCTATAAAAAATAAAAAAAAAGAGAAGAAAATCTATATATTATTATATATATATATATATATATATATATATATATATATATATATATATATATATATATATATATATATATATATATATATATATATATATATATATATATATATATATATATATATATATATATATATATATATATATATATATATATATATATATATATATATATATATATATATATATATATATATATATATATATATATATATATATATATATATATATATATATATATATATATATATATATATATATATATATATATATATATATATATATATATATATATATATATATATATATATATATATATATATATATATATATATATATATATATATATATATATATATATATATATATATATATATATATATATATATATATATATATATATATATATATATATATATATATATATATATATATATATATATATTGGTTACTTTAATTATATTAATAAATATAGATATCTTATAATTAATTAACTATAATAAAAAATATTTAAAATATGAAAATATAAATATATAAATATATAATAAATTACCCTTCAAATTTGGTGAGAGTAGTTTCAAGTTGGAGTTTTTAAATTATTTTAAAATAAAAAAGCAAAAAAATCTACAAAACACGAAAAAAAAGAGAAGAAAAAACTACCCATTCAAATCGGGAAGTAGTTTCAAGTTGGAGTTTTATAATAAAAATAGTTATCTTATAATGAACTATAATAAAAAAACAAAAATATAAATATATAGAAAAATAACTACCCATTCAAATTGGGTGAGAGTAGTTTCAAGTTGTAGTTTTTAAATTATTTTAAAATAAAAAAAAACACAAAAAAAACAAAAAACAAAGCTATAGAAAACGAAAAAAAGAGAGAAAAAACTACCCATTCAAATTGGGGAGTAGTTTCAAGTTGGAGTTTTAAAATAATTTTTACATAAAAAACAAAATAAAAAAATAGTAAATTACCAATTCAATTTGGGGAGTAGTTTTAGGTCTCAAGTTCGAAACCACCGAGTGCAAATAATTTCTGAGAGTCATCGGACTGGGTATAACCTGAATTAACCGTGGTGCACTTGCGGGAAACTCCTTGCCGAGGGCCTGTGCACCCCCGGGATTAGTCGGGGCTCGAAGAGACTCGGTCATCCGGTGCAAAATCAAAAGAATTGGGGTGTAATTTTACGTTGGAGTTTTAAAATTATTTGAAAATAAAAAAACAAAAATAAAGAAAAAATAAACTTCAGAGAAATTTTTTATATAACGTAATATGCTAATGAACTTCCTATTAAGAATGTAATAGTGTTAAATATTGAAAGATATAATACATAAAAAGACTTAACAAAAATGTTGCGCTGCATGTATAAGTCCCATTAGTTTAACATAGATTTTATTCACTAAAATTTTGATAATATTATTAAGAACGACAAAATAAACTTTAAAATAAAAATATTTCAATAGTAATATATTATATATCTTCTCATATATTAGAAAAAGAAATCTAATACTAAATATAGTTTAATATAATAAAGCAAAACAGAACAAAAAAGTTATTCACTAGCTATATAAATACCTTTGATTTAATAGAGATTTCATTATTGGTATATCGTATTGACAAACAAGATGACAATTGTATTTTATTAAAGAAATATGATCTAATAGAATCAAACAAGTCTGATAATAATTTAATTTAATTAATATTTTTTAATATTGACCGCGCATCGCGCGGGTATCACTACTAGTCAAAATTAAAAGTAAAACAATGCAAAGGAGTATTTTTAATTATTTTCTCTTATTTTTTCATCTAAAAAAAATCTAGGATTTGGTCCAAAATGCAAAATGCTATTTTGTATTTTTATTTCTTATGACTTGTACCAATTAATAATGCACAAAAAATGCAATCAAACACCAAATTATGCAATTAATTCCCTAAAATTCAAACAATAAAAGAAAAACCCTAATTTTAATGTATTTTATAGGAGTAATTTAAGCGAGGCAAAATCGTGTGCTCACAAATGTTATATATACGTCACTCATCATATAATTCAAAAAACTTATCCTAGTCTTACCTTTGCAAAATAGTATCAGTCAACACCATACGATTATGAATTATATTTTACATTCTCAAACATGATAAAGGTTAACACGTTTCTTGTATTCTTACAAAAACTACACACACATGTACATGTATTATTACTAGTCAACCCAAGATCATACATGATATACCATTCCTACTTCTAAAGTAGAAGCATGAGGTACAGTTAATGCATAGGCTGGTGGCCTACTGATCTTTGTCAAAATGTCATATCCAAAATTTATAACCATTTTCTTAAATAAGCTAGATCCTTGTTTGGTTCGGACGTAGGAATGCCCCAATATGTAAGCTATGCCTGATTCCCTAGCTTCCATCAGTTCATGCAACTCCTCTCTTGCACCTCCCTCAATTTTTGGAGTTTCTGGTATGAAAAACCTCACTCTTTTCTTAGGCTTGGTTATCAGCGTAGTGTGCATTTCTCTCAGTTTCGATGATCCAACTGATTCAGTACTCACTTCATTGTCCTCGCGAAGTTGAACTCCAGATATATGAGTCGAAGGGGTTCCAAGAACAGTCATGTCCTCCAAATCCTTGGATAAATCATCAGCTGCATTACCATTCAAACCTGTTTTTCCTGTCCTTATAAACTCGGCTATGCTACATACAAGATCATTCTCAAACTGGAGATCATCCTTGCGAGCATCGCGATAACCATACCTAACGATGCATCTATAGATGTGCTGATCTCTTGGGCCAATGTGTCCTACAAGGAACCGTTCCTCGTGTCTAACACGAGGAACTGGGACAGATTTGACACAGATGAAAACTAGCACCTGGTGAAAAGCTGGAAAATTAGTAACAAAGTGAGAGAAAATTGCTGGGATTCCCGAAACCAGCTCAGTGTATATCAGGCCAATACCACGGATCCTTACAATACCTAGGGTGGGACCTGCACTGAGTAGCCAGTCAATAGAGACCTTATTTTGAACATCAAATTCGTATTTTTTCAGTGAGCCATAGTGCCAAATGCACATCACCATCATGAAAATGAAAGAAATGGCAATAGGCACCCATGCTCCTTCGAAAAATTTCATCAACGAAGCAGAGAAATATAAAGCCTCAATTGTCCCAAAGAAGATCCCGAAGCAAATTGCAAGGAGGACATTTCGGTTCCAACACAAAACAATTACCAATGACATCAAGCAAGTGGAGACCAACATGACAGTTATGACTGCCAAACCTGATGCAAATATGAAAACTTATTCATTTACTTTTTGAGTATAACAAAATTCATCCTGTGTTTTTTGAGCATGATAGAATCCATACCTGCAGCATTGCCCAGCCTTTTGGTGTCTCTGAAACCAACAGTAACAGCCAAGCATAATATCATCAAGGTCCAGTTAATCTCTGGGATGTAGATTTGGCCGTGTATTTTTGACGACGTATGCACTATTTTGACTCTTGGGAAGCATCCGAGTGCGGAGCATTGCTTGATAATTGAAAAGGTTCCTGTTATAGCAGCTTGGCCTGCCACTATTGCAGCCAGCACAGCAATCACCAGAACAGGCCATCTTAGTTTATCTGAAACAATGATGTAGTAGATGTCAATTATCTGCAGAAAAATGCCTAAACTATCTTGTCCTAGTAAAATCAACTCCTTAAGATACATACGAGGTACAGAAACATAGAAGCCAATCTGATAATCATTCTCCATAACATGATGCCGTGACAAATAAGCAGCTTGCCCCATATATGCAAGAACCAACGATGGATAAACCATGAAGGTAAAAGCCATCTGCAAAATGGAACTTGTCTCATATACAATGGTACAATCTCATGGTGATACGAAGTGTACAGCTCAGTACAATTTACACTTGGGACTATGTTTGGGCATTCTCTTTTCAACGACAAAAAGGAGAACATTCAGAATAAACAACACCCCAGTATATTCCCACGAGGTGGGGTCTGGGGAGAGTAATATGTAGACAGGCCTTACCTCTACCCGAGAGGGAAGAGAGGCTGTTTCCAATCGACCCTCGGCGCAGGGAAAGGAAAAGCAAACAAAAACAAAAACAAAAACCGCATTAATTACTCCAGCATACAACGCATAAAAATTATCTAAACATAAGAAACATAAATACCATAAAGAAGCAGGCATGCAATGATATCATAACCGTAACTACCAGAAATGACTACCACAACAGAAGACAACTAATCATCTATGGGCGGCCCTACCACGCCTCACCCACCCCGGGCAAGGAGTACGAAAAATCTAGAAGCCCCTATCCTACCACCCTAATACTAGACCTCCAGACTTTCCTATCGAGGGTCATGTCCTCGGAAATCCGCATCCTGGCCATGTCCTGTCTAATCACCTCTCCCCAGTATCTCTTAGGCCTCCCTATCCTCTGCCTCGCCTCACACCGACCACCGCTAGCCGCTCACAACTCCTCACCGGGGCATCGGGGTTTCTCCTCCGCACATGCCCGAACCACCGAAGCCTCGCCTCTCGCATCTTCTCATCCACTAGGGCCACCCCCACCTTCTCCCGAATAACTTCGTTCCTAATCTTATCTAACTTGGTGAGCCCGCGCACCCACCTAAGCATCCTCATCTCCGCAACCATCATCCTCTGAACATGAGATTTCTTCACCGGCCAACATTCCGTCTCATACAACATGGCAGGTCTAACCACAGCTCTATAAAATTTCTCCTTGAGTCTCTGTGGCACTTTCTTATCACACAAGACTCCTGATGCAAGCCTCCACTTCGACCACCCCACCGCTATATGATGAGTGACATCCCCGTCTATCTCCCCGACTCCCTGGATCACCAATCCAAGGTATCTGAAACTATCCTTCTTGGCTATGGCGTGAGATCCAATCATCACGCTCCCACCCACTTCGCTCGACTCAGGAGCTAAACTTACACTCCAGATATTCTGTCTTAGACCTGCTTAGTTTGAACCCCTTAGACTCGAGAGTCTATCTCCATACCTCAAGCCTCTCGTTAACACCGACCCTCGACTCGTCTACTAGGACTATGACATCAGCAAATAGCATATACCAATGGATTTTCCCTTGGTGTATGACATTATCCCAAGAACATTCAGAATAAAGTATTTCAAAAATCCTATCTTCAAACTGCATTCGTTCATGTCTCTAGTTCGATAATATTTTACCTTATCAATATTCTCATCAGATTGCAAACGCATATCTGGTGATACAAGTGATTATGTACATCTATAATTATTGGGGGGTGGGGGGGAGAACCAATCAAGATTATCCCAAGACAATAAAAAAACTGATAACATGGGAAGCAGTTGTAAACATTTCAGCAGAACTAGCATTAATCCTTAAGGAAATTAAATAGATAAATTCAGTGACTGAGAACAAAGGCTGCTCGAAGCTTTTCTTTTGGGTACAACGTGCTCGAAGCTTCTCTTTTGGGTACAACGTGCTTTCAGATAAAGTAATCGACTAAGATTGCTGCTAACAATTTGACTGACTATAACAGTTCCTGATCATTTGATTGCTCTAACTATTTTAGACATTTTGAATGAGATATCAAGATTAAGCTCCAACAATCAGGCAAGATTGATTTGTCAAAGACTTACATTACATGTATGTGGTTCCATTGGAGACCAATCAGAAATGTTTTCTTCCTGAAGAGAAATCTCTTCCACACTTTCAATTAGGAAAGAGATTGTATTAGACACGGGAAATAAAATCATATAGGAAACTGATCCTATTTAATGATTCATGCCTTTTGTCTTTTAACAGTACTGATCTATCAGTTTTTCTGATCTATACTTTGCTGCCTCTCAATCCCATCTATTCTTCATCCAGATAACGAATTGTGGTTTGAAACCCCTATATAGTAAACGAAAACTTTTTCTTCTATGAAAATCATCATATATGAGTTGACGAGATACATAAAGTGTTAAGGATATACAGGATGCCTATCAGGATGGATGAACACATACCTTTATTGACAACTGCGAGAAGTGCCCAAGATCAGCAAACATTGCCTCTGAACCTGAAAGAATGAAATGACGTATTTGGTGATAATGATACTGAAAGAAGTAGTAGATATCTATTTTCTTTTGGGAGAAAACAGCTATATACTTGCCTGTTATGCAAAGAAGGATGCCTCCAAAGGACATCCAACCACCTTTTTGAGTTTTCTTCAGGAACTTGTACACGTAAAATGGAGACAATGCTCGATACACTGTCGGATTCCAGTGTATTATATTATATATACCAATAGCACTGATACACAGAAGCCAAGTGACGACAACAGGTGCAAACAAAAAGCCAACCCTGTGGGTGCCATAATGCTGAAGGGCAAACAAGGCTATCAGTATGATACATGCAACTGGAACTTCTATATCTGCAAAATTTTCATATTTCCGGAGATCGGATAGCATGTCATTTGGGTAAAGGCATTAAGATTTACATTTTATTCTAAATTCTTAACGTCATAGGAAATACAATCAACTAGCAACCAAAGAAAGAAGAAAGAATAAAAGGAGAAAAGAATGAACTAAGCCATATTCTGTAAGATTTCTCAAAATCTTGGAACTCCACATGATATATCTCGCTAATTCGTGATTAAATTGATGATCAACTCCATCTCACAATTAACATAGCTCTCATCAAGGAGATCATTCCATATCAACCATAACTACCACAACGATAAAACAAAGTGGCTGCAAGCACAGATCTATACCTTTATGATTCCTTTTATAATCTTCGGAGATGTATCTAACACGATGAAACTCAGCGAGTCCAAAGGACAGTCAAGATTTATGAATGCAGTCAATAGATTATAGCAAAGTAAACCTGCACTACTGTTCAAACTCTAAGATTCTGAAGGGATTAAACATCTGGTAGCAATGAGTCAATATTTTGTCTAGAAGTCCAGTCTTATTATCAGTATAATAACACAGCTCCCCAGCAACCCATTTGAGGACTTCACTTTTGATTTTAGTTTCTCAGCCACAAGGCACTTCTTTATGGTTGATGAATCTCATTTAGGATCAGCCAACACATAATAGCCCTTCCTTTGGTAAAATTAATACAAAATTTTGACTTCCTAACAACCCAAAGAAGAAAAGGTGTGGATAATTTTCTCCTCTTCGCGTCGACTGCAGCCCCATTTACAGAATATCAATCGAATGACACTTCTCCATCCATAGCAAAGACTAAATCGCTTCTCTCTTAGAGCATTTTGTAACATAGCATTCAACCAACAACTTCTATGCATGGAAACTTTATGAAGAACAAAGAAGGCCTAATGTTTGACCTAATGTTGTATGGTAATCAACAGAAATATCATCGATTTACAAAACATAATGTAACAGATTGAACAATAAAAGGTCTGTCAAGTTTCCCCATGACAACTCAATTGTCAAACTATTGAATATGTTAAGCTGATCTGAAAAAACACAGTCTCTTTTGTCAACTTTTCTTCAGCATTAAGCAGATAAAAAGCTGCATATACCAAAAATGATCACACAGAACAAGGTTAAAGAATCTTACATAAGTGATGAGCTTTTCCCAAAGAGAGTTCAGCACCAGAAATCGCAGAGAAAACTGCAAAAAAAAAAAATGAATTCAATATTTCAGAAACTAATACCAAATTGAGGTTTCAACCAACCAACCAGAAAACAGTGGCATACCAGAAATAGCAGGTGTAAGAATGCCATCCCCAATTACCATACAAGCTCCAAGTAGAGATAATACAAGTAGAAATTTATGTAACACTCTATACCCCTCAAGAGTTGATTTAATTTTTGCCCCAAAAGTATTTTGCGAAGTATTTGTACTAGTATCCTTGTTGTAGGTTGATAATTCTTCATCTGCTAACTGAGAACTTGGCAATAAATTCACTTTGACATGTCTACAGAGGAGTGAATATAGAGCAAATGTACCTCCTTCACCATTATCATCAGCTTTAAGCACAATGAACACATATTTCAACAGAGGAACCAAAGTCAATGTCCAAAATATAACTGATAAAACACCATAGACTTCTTCATTCGTCTCTGTGTGTTGAATGTCTTCAGCAAAAGTACTTGTATATACATAGAGTGGAGAGGTACTCAAATCCCCATAAACAACTCCCAAACTTTGATATGCTAATGTCAAGATTGTCCTCCAAGATTCTTTCTGCAAAATCAACAGTATCTTTTTTTGTCAGGACATATCAACATATTAACAACATGTACAATTGTACAGAAGACTCACCTTTACACGATTCTGGTAAAACCCTGTTCCAAGATCCATGGCGTGTCCTTAAGAAAGCGTTTTCATAGCAATATATTAGAGAATTATGTAGCACAAACAGGAAAAGCCAAAAGAGATGTATATAAATATATATTTGGTGTTTGCCCAGAGAATACAGATAGAAACTTGGGAGTAGAAGAATAACAACAGAGAGTCTACTCACATGACAGGAAGACAGCAAAATTATATAAAAGTATTAATATTACTATGAAGGAAAAGGAAGAAAACAAGAACGTGAGATATAATTGTATATAGTTTGTGTGTGCGTGCTTCTCGTCGTGGGTGGAGACTTCCTTGTGTGACAGTTTGCTTAGGTGAGTTTTTGTTTTTATTTTATTCATCTTTTTTATAGTTTTTCTTTTTTTTGCTTCTGGGAGTTTTCTTGTGAGGTTAGCCAAAAGATTACTATTAGAGTTATGATAGAGAGTTATGATGGAGTGGTAAATACTTCTTCATCCTTAGTTTGAGATTGCGATTAATCCTAAGATTAATCCTAGTATGGGAATTTTTGGCACAAATTCAAATTTAATTAGGCCCCAATATGAGTACCATCTATCGAGTGAGGAAAAAAAAAGATTTGTATTGAAAGCATAAAGTTATTTCAAAAGAAT